>WTSP01016744.1:37978-62879 GCA_025331215.1 Actenoides lindsayi | reverse complement strand
TGCAGGGGAGGTTGGCCGGGGCTCTGAGCACCCTGCTCTAGTTGCAGATGGCCCTGCTCCCTGCAGGGGGCTTGGACTCCATGACCTTTAAAGGTCCCATCCAACCCAAACCATTCTATACTTGGTCATTTGAGAGAAACTAGGTGCTGTCTACAGTGGGTGCCCTCTGTCAGCGAGGCAGGGACAGGACTCAGTTAACTTTACTATTCTTTAGAAATACTTAGCTCCTTTTTACAGGTACCTTTAGAAGGCCTGTGTGGGATTTAGCTACCCAATATGACCTCCAGATAACTCAAGGGATTGAAGTCAGACATTAACTCAGTTTAAAAAACAATTAAGCCTTTCATTTCTGTCTTCTCTTCGAAAACAAAACAAAACAAAACCCAAAACAAAACAAACAAAAACACAAAACCCGAAACAACAACAACAACAACCACCACAAAAAAAGCCCCAAACCAAACCAAACAAACAAAAAAACCAAACGAGTTTATTAGAAGGACTATTAACAATATATAGACATGAAATGTTCTTAAAGATGGGGCACTAGGATGGGATTTCCATGCAACTGGAAGAGGCTCCATACAACAGATGGGAAGAGAAGTAAGACTAAGGGTAGAACAGGCATCCAAGAAGCATTTTAAAATGAAGTGGTAACCATAGATCCTGGTAAAAGTTCTTCCTCATCTTTTGGCATAAATTTCTCTGCTGGGTTGTTGGGTTTTTTTTCTGATAAAGTGTAATTGGTGTCATTTTAGAGCAGCACCAGAGAGCCACAGACAACAGAGTACAACTGAGCTTTAGAGAACATATAATGCCATTGACAGCTACTTAAACAAGACTGGGGGGTGGATCTGAGATCTGGCAGTTTGGTAAAGACTCCAGGAAAGATTATATAGGATTAAGGGGGAATAACTGACAAAGTGGAAAAGATGCAAGGCACAAATGCAGCTAGATAATACAATCCTACAAGGTACAGCAGTCATGCCTGAAGATGCAAAATGGTGTTCGCACCAAATGGAACACTTGGCCTTAGCTACCTGGAATTCCAAGCATTTAAAGAAATTAGAACAAAAGGAAAGAAAATATTTCTCAAAGAAAACAAATAATAGAAGCGAGGACATGAAAAGAACTCCTTCATCTGCTATAAAAAAAAAAGACTATTCAGAGTTCCCTAAAGTACAGCCAACAGTAACCGTACCGCACCGCACTATTAGGTGTCTCTCTGAAGACATGTCAAAGCCCAGGGATCATCCATGACCTCCCACACCACACACTGGCACATGACACATGCCCTTCATTATATTGGACATGGGCAACAGGAGAGATGTTAATCCCCGACAATTTTCCCTCTCACATTTGCCAAGTCCATATTAATTTTACTAGAGAATTCTATCTCCTGCAGGCTTGGTCTCCCATGTAAGAATTGTTCTAAAACAAATATATCTTCGTAACGGTGCAACATGGTAACATTGATAAGGAATGTAGGACATTTCTGAGCCACCGTGCCCCATGGCAAGAGGTGGCATATAAGCCATGACATTGCAACTTGAATGACAAACTTCATGGGTTTTTCAACCACAAAACACAAATCATATTCTGATCTGATTATATAAAGTATTAAAAAAATAATAAAATAAATGAAGTGGGCTCTGTATTTTATTCTACTCGTTGTAGCTGAAATGAGCCAACTCAGAATCCTGATGCTTATACCTGAGGGGAGGGAGGCAAGAAGAAGCCACAGAAGATATGGCAAGATGCTAATTCAGGCTTCTTAATGAATTCAGAGCCAGAACAAATCAAGGAAGAACTGTGCTTAAAATTAAAGAAAAAATAACCAAACCCAACAACACAGCTATAGGTGTAGATTGTGAAGTGGCATTATCCTCTCTTGTTTAAAAAATGACAAACTACGTTATAAATAGACATTTAATTATAATATCTTAGGCCTGTCATTTGCATTTTCACCACCTGAAAAGCAGAGGCTGAGGACTGTTGGCTGCAGAATTGGAGACCTAAACAAGACAAAAGGAAACACAGAGTGAAGTTCAACCAACCCCACAATCTGCTGTTCCTCACACCCTCCACTTGACTATTGTCCTTCAGCCACTTCATGCTGGTGGAGAAAGAAAACGTCCCTGCCTCTGAATGCCCAGGCAGTTGCTGGCCATGGAAACAACCTATCCTTAGGACACCTTCTTCAAACACATCTCAGCTTGCCACCCAAGGACAAACGGCCATCGTGCACCAGAATCCATCCACCTTGGGCTATTTCTTCCTCCTCTCCCCAGCCGGTCTGTGGGTCTACTGGCTACAGCAGCTACCATAGAAACCAAAGTGCTGCTCTGCAGCACACGGAGCAGATGTCACACGAAGCAAGATGAATGCGATGCAGCGGGGGGGGTGAGGGGGTGAGGGGTGGATGCAAGAAGAGGAGGAGGTGGAGGAGGAGGAAGGAAAGCAGCATTCACACGTTCAGAATTAAATGTTCCCACCAGAGGGAGTGAGTCATTTTTTGAAGTAAGTGCAAAGCTGCAATTTTTCTTGTCTTTTTTTTTTTTCTCCCCTACGCTCTCAACGCGCATCCGCAAACACGGACGTAGAAATAAATGTGCTTTCGTCTCTTTTGCACAGGTGCTCGAGCCGCCCCTGCTCTGCTCTCTAAGGAAAGCTGCAGTTTCCTCACGATGCTAAATTAATGCCCCACCTCAAACAACTATCCAAGCCAGAACTGTGATGTCACTGCAGAATTGCCCTGTGAAGCTTTTTCCCTTCCTCTCCTTCCAGGATAGCGCAGAAATACGACATTGTATAAAGTCAATATATAGCAGGCAGGCATTTTACAGAAAGAAATCACACAAGTGCTAAGACTAACAAGCCATAATTCAGTTATGCATTGCCTTTTAGCTCAAAATAAAAGTATCACAGAATGGTAGGGGTTGGAAGGGACCTCAAAAGATCATCTAGTCCAACCCTATGCCAGAGAAGGATCACCTAGATTAGGTCACACCGGAACATACCCAGGAGCATTTGGAATCTCTCCAGAGAAGGAGACTCTACAACCTCCCTGGGCAGCCTGCTTCAGGCTCTGTCACTCTCACCATGAAAAAGTTTCTCCTTACATTTACATGGAACCTCCTGTGTTCCAGCTTGCACCCGTTGCCCCTTGTCCTATCACTGAACGTCAGTGAGAAGACCACAGTAATGACCAGTCTGGAGAACTGAATGATTTCCTATGATCTTGCCATTCACAGTCAGCAACTATGCCTCAAGTTTTGTTTTGGCTTTTTAATTCACAAAAGGTCATTCTTAATATTGTTATGATCCCTGACACAAGCATTATTCCCACCTCTTCCTTCCCTTGGTATGTCTTGTACGTATCTAATTCGCTCCGTCTAATGCACCTTACTCATATATCTGTTGAAACATTATCTGGCAGTGAAACTAAAGGTGGGGAAAGTCACATTCTTTCTATTTTCAAAATGAGAGTTAGATTCCGTTGATTTCTGTGGTCTCTGTCCAGTGCCAAGCACTGAATGTGACAACAGGGAAGAGCTCGCTCACAAAGGTGCGGGGCGCTTAGCGTCTCCGTGAGCACCAGCACGGCTGAAGATGCTCAGCAAGTTCAAGATGTGGAGCCATGAACTCTCACGGGCCTTCAGCATCCCTGCACCTGCAAGTGGACCTGCACACATGTGACGATCAGCCCCTGTGGATGCCAGTGAAGATTTCCACTCCAAGATGGAAGGATAATTCACAAATAAATGGGACGAAACATTTGCCAAGCCCTCCTTCAGCTAGACTGCGTGATGAATTCACAATTATATACAGCAGAAGATGATGCCTAAAAATGATGTCTCCTAGGTTGTGTATATTTAAATGATAGGTCATCATATATGAGTGTCCCTCCCAAAACTCACTTGGTAATTAATATTCACACAGGTAACGCGCATCTTCCTCTTTTCCATAGCAAAACCTACACCCCACCCAATCCCCTGTTGTCATTATTTCCAAACACGAGTCGGATAATTCCACTTTATCCGGTATACAAGTGCAGCTTAAACAAATGTGGACAAACAACTTCAGGATGCTCAAATGGCAAGAAGACTGGTTTGTGCTGCACACAAAGAGAAAGGCGAACAAGCTCCTGCATTTCACGGCACTGCAAACGTGCTGCGAGCCCGCTAGAGGGCAATGGAACAAACCAGGTTTTCCTCCAGCCCTGTTAAATCCCCAAATTCTGCACTGAAGGTTTTTCCTGTATCATGGGATAATGGGCAAATTTATTTCCTAGGACCGCTGGCACATAAAATAGCAACCACGTCTATATAACGGCAAGAAGAGCTGGACGAAAAAATAATCATCCAAGATATAATTAGCTGATTGAGACAAAATTAAGAAATATTGCAGAAAGTCGAACGAGGGAGATGACATTAAAAGTGCACGTTTGTGTGTGCGTGTGGAGAAGGATGAGGGATGCTACAATCCCTCACTCTGATTTTCTAGCTCCTCTTTTTTCCAGATTTTTTTTTTTTTTTTTTTTTTTCATGTTTAAAGCTCCATGAAACTTTACCTTTTGGGCTGAAAGTTGCAATGAAATTGTATTTGCTGCAAGCAATTAATTTTGCAAATTTTCCACAATAACTGTTCAGCCACTTCTGTGAAATACAACTGGGGAAAATATTGCATTTTCCATACTAAAAAATATAATAATAATAATAATAATAATAATAATAATAAAATCTGGGATGCTTTATTTAAGGAATGCAAAAACTGAGTCTTGAGTTTTGCAGTTGAGAGTCCTTCGGCATGAAGAACTGCATAATAACCCCAAAGTTGCTTAATTTTTCAGCTTCTTAGAAAAACAGAGGTTTTTCCACACAACCAGGATGGTTAGCGTTGCATATTCTAAAAGAGGAAATGAGCATCGGTTTCCTGCTGCACTTCAAAAGGGACAAGTAAGACAACACACGCAACACTGCGCCAATTTGTACTTGGATAAAAACAAAAACAAACAAACAAACAAACAAGAAAGGACATTCAAATGGTAGGGAATATAATTAGTGCCAATCAACATGTTTTTGTAGAAAACAGGTCAAATATAAACCCAACATTTTTCTTTGATGAGATTACAAGTTTAGCTGACAAAGGAAACTTTGTAGATACAATAAACATTTCATGTTTGATTTCATAGAATCACAGACCGGTTTGGGTGGGAAGGGACCTTTAAAGGTCATCCAGTCCAATTCCTCTGCACTGAGCAGGGACATCTGCAACTAGAGCAGGGTGCTCAGAGCCCCAGCCAACCTCCCCTGCAATGGTGCCAGGGATGGGGCAGCAACCACCTCTCGGGGCAGCCTGGCACAGTGTTTCACCACCACCAGTGTAAAAATATCCTTTGGTCTCTTTATTCTAAATCTCCCTCTTTTAGTTTCAAACCATCACCCCTTGTCCTGTCCCAATAGGCCCTGCTCAAAAGTCTGTCCCCATCTTTCTGCCAGGCCCCTTGAAGGACTGAAAGGCCCCAAGAAGGTCTCCCTGGAGCCTTCTCTTCTCCAGGCGGAACAGCCCCAACTTTCCCAGTTATGATATAAATGTTTTAATTTAAAAAAAAAAAGGTGCTACACAGCATCAACACAGCAAATGATAATGTCATTTAGATGGACTTTAACCAGAATTGATATGCAGCACAGCGATCATGCCTTAGAAATAATTATAAAATTAGTGCTGGTAAAACTGGGAGATGACGTGAAGGTCATAGTTACAGCAAATGCTGATATGGCCGAGGTGCTCACACTGCACACTTGAGATCATTATAACACAGTTAAACCCCAAATTCTACATCTAGCAAGGTGAAATTAAAAAAAAAAAATAAATGTTTAGGAAAAAATAATAAAGACATATCTACAGAAAAGTGCATAAACAGCAGTGTGCCCAGGGCCGTAATTTGACCTTTATTTATGGCATTGATATTGCATTGTTCTGGAATCCGTTTTGTGGGGGGTTTTTTTCCAGAGAAAAAATAAAGCTGATTTTAAAAGATAAAAACATCAAGAACGGTCAAAACTAAATTAAAAAAAATCTTTTGAGTGAAAGTCACTGATATAAGAACCTTGACGCATAAAGCTACAATTTTGACTCGTGCATTTTCTGATAAAAAATAATTAATTGAATAATACCCACTATTGTCCTGAAGAGATGGTGCATCTGTGGCTTTCACTGTCAGTCACCTGCTGTTATAAATATATTACTTCTCCTAGTTTAAGCTTCTGGTTATGGGTCTTCTTTATACCTTTCCCTACTAGCTTACAAAGTGCCTTTATGTGTAAAAGAGTTTTTCCTTCTCTGAACACCTTCAACACAGTTCCTTAAAGAATTGAAAAAGATGTGGTTTAACTGAGTCACCTAAAAATAACCAAAGCAAAAGAGAAAGGAGCAGCCAAAATGGAAATACATTAACCTCGATAAGCCATAGGAAGCTGGTTGCTTGGGGAAAGGTTAGGACCAAAAACTACTGAATAAAAAGTCCCGGGGGCTGGGATCAAAATGTCACTTGAAGCTGCTTTCTTAGTCTTTGATGACACATTCTGCAATGGCCCAGCCGAGCCCACACCTACGTGGTTCTGCAGTAGGAGGCATCTTAGGATACTTTAGGCAGCAGGAAGAGGGAATATATTTTGTCCATCTTAATATGTTGGGTATTTAGTTTTCCTTTTAGACCTTGTGACTAAATGGTATGCAATAAAGGGCAGATAGAAAAAAAAAAATTGTCTTTGCAAGGATAAAGAGAAGAGATTTTTCAGAACCATAGGTCTGAGGAAGAAAGTGGGAAGTATGAAGAGTAGGGAAAATGTGGCACTAGGATGTGGGACAAGGTGAAACGATAGAAGATCCTGGAAAGCAAAAGAGTCAGAAAACAATGTGTGGAGGAAATAAACAACACACTAAGGTTGAAATAAACCTGGGAGTGGGAAAATAAAAGAGAAAGGCAGAAGAAGGGATTATTCTACATCAACTCAATGCAAAGCTGTAATATGGGCTTTGCTTCATCTTGCTTGTCAGCACTGCATGGTGTGAATGCAGACCCATCTCCCTGGTACTTCACCAGTTAGGCTCATGAGCCCTGCAGCATGAGATGACAAAATTACTAGCTATAGAGTCACTGAATCCAATCAAAGTCACAGAAATAGAGATTCCTGAATGGAAACTTTTGTAAAATAGGTCTGAACTCAGGCCCATCCCCCCATGTCCAAAGACACACCCAAATATTTAGTGGTAGCAGCATCTGTCCAGCATGTTTCCTCCTTTGTCTTTCACAGCAGCTTCTAATAAGAATATCCTTATACATAAAAATGACCCAAGGGCTGGAACCCTTCTGGTGGGAGGCCAGGCTGAGAAAGCTGAGGTTGTTTAGCCTGGAGAAGAGAAAGCTCTGGGGACATTTTCTTGAGGCCTTTCAGTGCTTCAAGGGGTCTGTCAGAAAGATGGGGACAGATTTTTGAGCAGGGCCTGTTGGGACAGGACAAGGGGGGATGGTTTGAAACTAGAAAAGGGAAGATTCAGATTAGATAGAAGAAAGAAAATGTTTACAGTGAGGGTGGTGAGGCACTGGGTGAGGTGGCCCAAAGGGGTGGTCAATGGCCCATCCTGGAAACATTCCAGGTGAGGATTGACAAGGCTCTGAGCAACCTGCTCTAGTTGCAGATGTCCCTGCTCAGTGAAGGGGGGTTGGACTAGATGACCTTGAAAGGTCCCTTCCAACCCAAACCATTCTATGATACTATCTAGCTCTATATGCCTGTGTACAAATGATTTGCATAGACACAGAAGCCCATTGATACACTATTGAGAAAATACTTATGTTAGTGTCTGTTGTAACTCCACGCTTTCTCAGGAATGAGAGATAAGCATGAACACAAGGAGAAATCATAGAATGGTTTGGGTTGGAAGGGACCTCTAAAGGTCATCTAGTCCAACCTCCCTGCAGTGAGCAGGGACATCCTCAACTAGAACAGGTTGCTCAGAGCCTCGTCGAGCCTCACTTTGAACACTGCCAGGGATGGGGCTTCAACTACCCCCCTGGGCAACCTGTTCCAGTGTTTCACCACCCTCATGGCAAAGAACTTGTTTCTAACATTCAATCTAAATCTATTCTTCTGTGGTTTAAACCTGTTGCCCCTTGACCTGTCGCTAGGGTTGGTTTTAATGACTGCAATCCTAGCACAAGACTGATAATACAGTATGATAGTATTGTCCACCAATCAAAAAGCCCATTCTGACCTCTTTCTAGCTTTTACTGAAATCAGTAGACATTCAGAATCTAAAAGAAAAAAAAAAAAAAAACCAACACACACACAAAAAAAACCCATTAGTCTACAAGAGATCTGTGGAAGTCAATAAAGGAGAAAAAGATCTTGATGCAAAAGATTACAAGACCAAACCAACCATGGCAATGTTGCTGCCTACAGCATGCTCTGATTTTTCTTTCCAGGAAGCATTGACTTATTTTCCCAAAAGCTGAGACCTGTACTTTACTGAACAGTATACTTCAAACCAAAAATAATGCACAGAATTCTCTGACAATTCATTGGGGAACAAAATTCTTGAAATTAAAGTAACTCCCGGGCCAGATTTTTATCTCAACTGCATTACTGGAAATCCAAAGTAATTCCATTGACTCTAATGGTGTTGCTCTGGATTTGCTGCGGATCTGCACTGGGTTCTTTGAGAACATCTGGGGAGTTGTTTAAGCAAACATTAACACCGGTTAGAAAGTAGCCTCACTAGGTATTACGAATGATGATACATGTTGTAGTACAGCTGTTTATCAAATTGTTTGAACTCAAGTGCTTAAGCGGACACTTCCATGTCCATGTTCTGCTTGAGGGTAGGAAGGCTCTGCAGACAGAGGTTGGATTGATGGGCCAAGGTCAATAGGGTGAGGTTTAACAAGGCCAAGTGGCGGGTCCTGCACTTGGGTTACAATAACCCCAGGCAATGCTCCAGGCTGGGGGAGGAGTGGCTGGAAAGTGCTTGGCAAAAAAGGACCTGGGGGTGCTGGTGGACAGACAGCTGAGCATGAGCCAGTGTATGCCCAGGTGGCCAAGAAGGGCAAGGGCATCTTGGCCTGGATCAAACCCAGTGTGTCCAGCAGGAGTAGAGAAGTGATGGTGCCCCCATACTGAGCACCGGTGAGGCTGCAGCTTGAGCACTGGGTTCTGCTTTGGGCATCACAGGATACAAAAGACACTGAGGTATTGGAGCGAGTTCAGAAAAGGGCAATGGAGCTGGTGAGGGGTCTGGAGAACATGTCTGATGAGGAGTAGCTGAGGGACCTGGGGCTGTTTAGTCTGGAGTAGAGGAGGCTGAGAGGAGACCTTACTGCTCTCTACAGCTACCTGAAGGGAGGTTGTAGTGAGGCGGGTGTTGGTCTCTTCTCCCAGGTAACTAATGATAGGACAAGAGGAAATGAGCTTAAGTTGCACCAGGGGAGGTTTAGGTTGGACATTAGGAAAAAATTCTATACTGAGAGAGTGGTGAGGCCTTGAAACAGGCTGCCCAGGGATGGGGTGGAATGACCATCCCCAGAGGTGTTCAAAAAACATGGAGATGTGGCACTTGGGGACATGGTTTAGTGGTCATGATGATGTTTAGTAGATGGTTGGATTTGATGATCTTGAAGGTTGTTTCCAACCTTAATGATTCTATGATTCATAATTAGATACCCAATAATATAAATGCTGAGCATCTGTCATTTCCACTTTGTGGAGCTCAGAACTTATTGAAGTGCCAATGTGTTTTTGAAAAGCCTTATTTCAGATAATCTTCTGGCTTCACATTTTAGAGTTGGAAACGTGTTCCATGAGTACTTCGTTGAATTCTGGCTTAGGCACACTTTTGTCACTGAGAAAACTTCAGGTTTGAATACTGTTGTTGGGATCTCACAGCTTTTCACAAAGGATAAGCAAACTTTGGATTGCAGAAGTTATGCTCCCAGACTTCACCATGCTCTATAAAAATGTGTATCATTTTTAAAATTTTTTTACATTTTTTGATTTTTATTGAAACTATAAACCAGGCCAACACCTCGTCCTCTCTTGAGATCAATGCAGAGTCCCACCACAAGCCTTATTTGTCACTTGGACAGGGATGGGTTCAAAGGCCACAGCAGAATTACGACACAATATTCCCAACATATCTCAAGGTGATTTCTCAGTTTTCATTTCCTGGAAATGTTTGCTTAAGTCAGTTTTAAGGGCTACGCTTAACCGAAAGACAACAAGACCTGACACAGAACAGAAACAGTGAATCATAATCATCTTTCTTTTGCCTTGACCTTCTTCTAGACTATTTATCTAGACTAATCTCTCAGTTTAACTAAGTTCCTTGAGAGCTTTCTTAAGAGAAGGAACTCCTTCCTGTTCCCTGTAAATCACTGTGTACACTTAAATCATCATTATTAATATCATTAGCAAATTTATGCTCCTGACATTTAATATGCTTGTGAAACTTTTCGAGTGCTATAACAGATGCATAATCAAGATTAAGAAATTAAAAAGCCTGAACTAGAAGCCCTCCAGAATGATCCTAGATGTCACTGAACCATGTGGGAACACATTTACAAGGCTGATGTAAAGGTCTTCAGCTTCAGTGCGTTGGCATCACTACAGACTCCACTATGTTGCCTTACCACTGGTATAACCAAGGACACATAGGAAATGTGTGCACAGCTGGAGTGGCAGCTGGGGGCCTGGCCAGATAGAGTAGGACATCTCAGATGGCACTAGACATCTGTAGACAAGTCAACCTATCCCTTTAAATCTTCATCTTCTGGATCATCATGGAGATCTGCCCTGAAGATCGAGAATTCATCTGCCTAAGTATCTGAAAACTTGATGTCTAGACAAATTTAGGATGTTTTTACATTACTGGCAAGCTGAACACGGCAAGAAATACAAAGTAGGAAATGTTTTATTTATAACCCATTGTTGGAATCAAATCTATTTGATATTTACATTAGTTTATTGTAGGGCAATTTCTAATATTAGTTTAAATGTCCAATATAAGTGTTAGCTTGAAGCACTGGCTTCACATCCAAGGTACAATAAAGCGAATGGCTTCTTTGCTGAACTCCATGACCTCCCAGCTGAAAAAATGATTGCAAAATAGAAAGTATGGTTTCATAATGTTGTTCATAGTCCTAAGATCAAATGCATGATTAGCTATATTTGCAACAGTCAAAGGGCTAAGTGAAATGCCTGGCCTTTGATCAAGCAAACAGCATA
The DNA here is from genome assembly GCA_025331215.1 of Actenoides lindsayi. Classification (NCBI taxonomy): domain Eukaryota; kingdom Metazoa; phylum Chordata; class Aves; order Coraciiformes; family Alcedinidae; genus Actenoides; species Actenoides lindsayi. Next base: position 51,597 of record WTSP01016744.1, on the reverse strand, counting down.
TATTCGGAATTAACAGCTAAAAAGAAAAGATAAATCTTGCCTTCTTCAGCACTGATAGAAGCAAGCAACATATGCATCCAGGGGAACAGAAATAGTGCACAACTGGTAGCAGGGTAAACTCGGCATAGGCCTGGTGGCAGTTTTCTGTCTCGGTGAATTTTGAGAGGCATCCTTAGTCCTCCTGTGTTTTCCAGTGATGCTCATTTGTGTTTTCATATGGACATCTATACCCTGCACATTTCATTACTTCAAAATAAAGACATCTTGGTGGCGATATTAAGATGTTTTTCCTCCCGCAACATGAGATGAAATTCTACAGCACAGAGATGTGTGGAGCCCCTAACACAAGAAGGACATGAACCTGTTGGAGCAGGTCCAGAGGAGGCCACAGAGATCTGAGGGCTGGAATCCCTCTCCTGTAAGGACAGGCTGAGAGAGCTGGGCTTGTTCAGCCTGGAGAAGAGAAGGCTCCAGAGACTCCTTACTGCAACCTTTCAGTATCTGAAGGGGTTCTACAAGAAAGCTGGGGAGGCACTTTTTACAAAGGATTGTAGTGATAGGATGAGGGGTAATGGCTTCAAACTGAAAGAGGGCAAATTTAGGTTACCAATTAGGAAGAAGTTCTTCACTCTGAAGGAGGTGAGACACTGGAACAGCCTGCCCAGGGATGTTGTAGACGCTCCATCACTGGATGTGTTCCAGACCAGGCCGGATAGGGCTCTGAGCAACCTGGTCTAGTGGGAGGTGTCCCTGCCCATGGCAGAGGGGTTGGAACTAGGTGATCTTTAAGGTCCCTTGCAACCCAAAGCATTCTACGATTCTATGAATTTATGATTCTATAACATTTAGAAAGAAAGAAAATTCAGGTGAACAATAACTATAACACTGAGCCAACTCTGATGTTATACGTTATGACTCCAAAGAAAACCACAGGACGTTGACCATGACTATGAGAATAGAATTCCCTGTTGAAAAGGTAGAAGAAAATAGACACAGCACAGAACCGTAAAACTTCAGAAAAGCATCATATAAATGCCACTCGGCATAAATTCAACAAAAAAAGCACAAGTGGGTTGTTAATCAGTGTTGTTAATAGGACAGGTCCTCTCACAGACATGTTTATTCTAAGAAACCCAAACAAGCCAACTACAGTATCCTAAGTTCAGGCCATTAAGGCTTTTCTCTTGTCGACACTATCATCAAGAAATGCCATCAAAAGCGTGTATTAGTTTTGAGCTATCACTCTGCTGCAAGGTGGCCAAATCGTCTCAGAGTGATGAAGAATTCACATTTTCTGCAGTTTAAGGTACCATGAAAAGGGTTTAGCAACTGTTCACACAAAACCTCCTCATCCATAGCTGACTGCAGCTTTCCCAGAGAGGGATGAACATCAATAGGGTATCTCTCTAGCACAGATGAGTGATTACAAAATAAATAATGGCTTAGCTTATCAGATCAGGTTTGCTCATTTTCATAAGAACTACCACCATCCATCAGGAATCAAGTAGCTACTATTCACATCAGAGTGAAGCAAAGATAATTTGATATGTAAAGCTCTGAAACAGACATAATTTGAAGAGGAGTAAGCAGGTGTTATTTTTTTATTGACTCTATTATATAGCTTTAATAATAACAACCTACTTTTAAAAGGAGCTATTTAACTTTGCCCAGCCAAAAAGACACGTGAAAAACTGTCTCCCAGCCAAAACACGTTCTAAACTCACACATCACGTTACATAAAACCACAGCTGAAGGTTGTAAACTCACCCCACAAGGCATTTCTGCATGCAATTAAACACTCAGAACTGTCAATCCTCTAGGTCTGTAAATAGCTTCTCCTCCAGCCTTGACAAATGCAATCCTGACCACTTCATTACCTTGCAGATTTCTGCTCCAAAGCTCATCGAGCTGGCCAGGAAACTCCAGATTTTACAGAATCCCAGCATGGTAGGGGTTGTAAGGGACCTCTGGAGATATTCTGATCCAACCCCCGTGCTTCAGCAAGGTCACCCAGACCAGGTTGCCCAGGATCACACTGTCCAGGTGGAGTTTTCCTCATGTTCAGATGGAACCTCCTGGCTTCCAGTTTGTACCCGCTGCCCTTTGTCCTGTCTCTGGGCACCACTGACAAGAGTCTGGCCCCATCTTCTTTCCCCCCAGGGGCCCTTTAGCTTTTGCTCGGCATTGCTCAGCTCCCCTCTCAGGCTGCTCTTTTCCAGCTGAACAGCCCCAGGGCTCTCAGCCTTTCCCCAGCACAGAGATGCTTCAGTCTCCTCAGGATCTTTGCAGACTCCATTGGACTCTCTCCAGTACTTCCTTGTCTTTCTTGAACTAGGGAGCCCAGCACTGGACCCAATACTCCAGCTGTGGCCTCCCTAGGTCAGAGTAGAGGAGGAGAAGAATATCCCTTGACCTGCTGGTCGCGCTCTTCTTATTGCACCCAAGGAGACCGTCGGCCTTCTTGGCCATGAGAGCACACTGCCTGGTTCATGGTGAACTTGTTGTCCACCCAGACTCCCAGGTTGCTCTCCACAGTCCTTCCAGTGGAGCATAGTACTACTTGTGCAATCACTTCTACTTCATAAGGAAACAAGGGAGATTCAACCCCTAGCCAGCAGCTGGTTTTCAGCTCTCAGATGATCCATTCTCTCCTCTGAGCGTCACCTACTGTTCCCTTTAAGATCTCCAGAAAGTTTACCCACCTATGTATTTATAGGTCTCAAAAAAAGACTGTTCTCCAGACTAACAGATCGGGCAATTGGTCAGTTTCAGCTGCCTGGATATTTCATATTCATACTAAATGTTAATTTTAAAATTTAACCTCTTCATCTCCACTTACAATACTTTCTGAAGTTCTTAAACATGTTTGCAAGACACAGTGCAAACAATTAGCATGTTTTTTTAAATTTTTTTTTAATTTGTCTTTGTCATTCTGGCTTTGGTGCAGATATTGTTTTATTTGATTTGTTGACCAGATGGTTCAGATTTCAGAGAGGATTTCTATCAGCATCAATTTACTTCTAGCAAAGCTCCATCTTTTTCTAAGAAAAAATGAAGAGTTACTTTTGTGCTTCACCTACATTTCCTACATGATCAGTAAAAATCCCACCCCGTTTGAGTTCTCTGGATGGACTTTAGTAAAGGCCACATTTTTAATGTCTTCATATAATCTCAACATTTCTATACTCCTGTCTCTTTGAGCCCCTATTACTCTCTCTAGATTACACCTCTAAGAGCAAATGTCAGCAACTCTCCCTACCAGCTTCCCTTGGCTATAACAAATCAGGAGCTTATTACTTGCTCACATCACCCAACATCTCTGTCAAAAGTTCAAGACTCAATTCATTCATAATTCTTCAAGAAGAGGCCCTTCAGTTGCTTTGTAGAAGGATCTTCTCCTGCCAAATACTTGCTTTTGTAAGAAAGTACTAGACCTGCGTTTCACGTAATCGTAGGGTCAGAATAGCTTCAGTTGGAAAAGACCTTAAAGGTCACTGAGTCCAACCATCAAACTAACACTGACAATCCCACCGCTAAACCATGTTCCTCAGCACCTCACCTATATGTCTTTTAAAGCCTCCCAGGGATGGGACTCCACCACCTCCCCAGGCAGCCTGTTTCCCTTCTTAACAACCCTATGACGTTCATCATCAGCGCTGTCCTACAGGAGGACGCAGAGATGTTGGCATTTTTGAGATGCTACTTTAAGACAAGCCAAACACGGCAGGGAGCGATTCAGCATATTCTTGGAAGCTGAAAATGCAGTGTTAGCCCTTGACAAAACAAATGCCAGCCTCCAATTCAGGAAAAAAAAAATAAATACAAATTTCTTCCCACCCTGATTTCACTATTTGGATTATTGCCTAGATCATTCATTTGAAAACCAAATCCAGCCCAACAACTGTCTTGAAAATTGAGTAACCTCAGGTTCAACTGTATTAAAAAACTTCAGCTTCAGGCAAAACTGACGGAACAGCTCATTCGCAGTTCTTTCACCAAGCCCTGGCCCTCACTTTATGCTTTTCTGATTACACTTGTGTTGTGTTGCAATTTACCGGCAGCACTATTGTATTACAATATATATTACCAGGAGCCAACTGTGTCTGTCTGCATTCAGCTTCACCAAGAGCTACAGATGCCTGGCTCGATGCAGATTCATTCCTGTATCACCCTTTCTCAGCTGCTAAAACAGCCACATGAATCAGCAACAAGTTTGACAAGTTAGAATGGTTGTAACCCTGCAGGATACTTGGCCTCAACTGATAGATGAGGAATTGGCTGGACGGTCACATCTAGAGGGTAGTGGTCAATGGCTCGATGGCCAGATGGAGATTGGTGACAAGTAGTGTCCCTCAGGGGTTCGTACTGGAACCACTGCTGTTTAATATCCTCGTCAATGACATAGTGGGATCAAGTGCACCCTCAGCAAGTTTGCAGATAACACCAAGCTGAGTGGTGCAGGTGACACACCTGAGGGATGGGATCCATCTAGAGGAACCTGAACAAGGTGGAGAAGGTGGCCTGTGTGAACCTTATGAGATCCGACTCAAAACATTCTATGATTCTTCTTACTGGAAGAGATCAGATTTAGATGAGAAATTAGAAAGAAGTTCTTCACTCTGAGGGTGGTGAGACACTGGCACAGGTTGCTGAGGGAAGCTGTGGATGCTCCACCAATGGATGTGTTCAAGACCAGGTTGGATGGGGCTTTGAGTAACATGGTCTAGTGGGAGGTGTCCCCTTCCCATGGCAGGGGGGTTGGAACAAGATGATCTTTAAGGCCTCTTCCAACCCAAACCTGTCTATGATTCTATTTTTCTCACTTGTAGGTTGGACTTGCTGCACTTAACTACAATATCTATCCATCCAAGCACAGCACTACCCTAAAGGTGTAAGCTCCATTCACATTTCAGTTTGGAGCAGAACTGTTCTTTTGTAGTAAATCTCCTGATCATTGTCACTTATCATGCTTTGGTTCACATCACAGAGTAGTCTTGGGATGGATGAACCCCATTTCTTTCAATGGAACTAAACCAGAAATGCACCACAGAATTCCACCTACTCGTGACAAATGATTCAGAGGACCAAACTACAGCTACTGAAGAATAAACCCACTTGAAAAGCACATGATGTTGGGGTTCTCAGTGCAAACTGTTCTTTTCTGCAGATATGTTCCTATCAGCCCACGCTGCTTCCTAAATGTAGACAGAGCTGAACATGGCTATGTGACTTCTAGAGAGGAGCTAGTGCTTCAGGATAGCCTGGCTTGGAGGCATGAATTCATGAGGTAAACCTTGGGGTTGGATGTTTTCTGGATGAGCCAGCGTGTGCCCAGGTGGCAAAGAAGCCACCAGCATCCTAGTTTGGATCACCACTGGTGTGGGCAGCAGGACTAGAGCAAGGATTGTCCCCATGTACCCCACACTGATGAGGCCACTCCTCAAATCCTGGGTTCAGTTTTGGGCCCCTCACTCCCAGCAGGACATTGAGGGGCTGGAGCATGGCCAGAGAAGGGCAATGGAGCTGGAGAAGGGGCTGGAGCACAAGCGTGGTGAGGATCAGCTAAGGTTGTTAAGCCTGGAGAAAAGGAAGCTCAGGGGAGACCTTCTGGCTCTTGACAACTCCCTGACAAGAGGCTGGAGCCAGGTGGGGTCAGACTCTTCTCTCAAGGAACAAGTGCCAGGACAAGAGGAAATGGCCTCAAGTTGCCACAGGGAAGGACACTGGGAAAAATTTCTTACCTGAAAGTGTTGTCAAGAGCTGTCCCAGGCTGCCCAGGGCAGGGGTGGAGTCCCTGTGATCCCTGGAGGGGTTTCAAAGCCATGGAGATGTGGTGCTGAGGGACATGGTTTAGCAGTGGACTTAGCAGTGCTGGGTTAACGGTTGGACTCAACGATCTTAAAGGTCTCTTCCAACCAAAATAATTCTATGATTCTATCCTCAGCAAACAAAAATGTCCCCTTTAAGTTAGTTATCCAGTCTGCCTTTATGAAAGGATTTAATCTAGCAAACACACCATTTACTATTCAGAGGCCATGCTTAGCTCTCTTCCAGGTCCTCAGCTCAAAAAGACATCTAAGAGCACACTCACAAATATTCAGTGAAAAAAACAAATAAATTGCATTTTGTTGGGTTTGGTTTTTTTTTGTTTTTTTTTCATGTACTGTGCCCAACAGCTCTGGAGTCACTCACACAAACTGCAGGTATCATAATATTTGTTAGTCCTTCCCTAGTCTGGTTTATTCACCACAGCTTATCATGGAAAAAATCAAGTGTTCTGCCATCCCCACATGGTTTTATCTGTTTTATCTGTCATGTGAGAGCTTGGCATTTAATTTAAATTACTGCAATAATAAGGAAAGTGGTTCTATTACATTTACATTAGAAAAACGTAAATGCAAAATGTTTAATATGAAAAGGGGGTCCTGAATAAACTGTTTGCTCAGTAAGTTTCCCATACAACTGTTCTACTGCTGCTGCAGTATCACATTAGATCATATTGTAGATATTGTTAATAATACATAGAAACCACATATCCTCTAGGAATTTCAGTACATATTTACTGTGTTTCCTTAGCTGGTGACACAGTCCCTTCCTTCCCCCTACTTCAGTGCACAAACAAACTCTACATGTGATCACTTACAGAGTTGTGACTAATTATATCAATGTACTAATTATGCACACTTTTCAAATGGTGATAGGCTTCAAAGTAGGTAAATTTTAAATCGTGCCATTAAGGAAATCTGTTTGATGATGGAAATTTCTGTAATATCATATTGCAATCTCCTACATCGTAATTTTGCTTTCATGTCAGTATTAATTTAATGGCAAATAATAGCAGAGAATGATAAAGCTGAGAAAGGAAATTGAAAGCTGTAAGATTTACAGTGTGATACTGGTCAGCAGATGCCAACAGGAAGGATCAAAACCAATTTGGAAAAGCAATGGATGTAAGGTAAACAATGAGCAGAAAGAAGTTCTGCATGATTGATTGGGTGCTTTAAGATGAGTTTGGCCAGCAGGTCGAGGGAGGTTCTCCTCCCCCTCTATTCTGACCTTGGGAGGACACAACTGGAGTATTGGGTCCAGTTCTGGGCTCCCCAGTTCAAGAGAGACAAGGATCTACTGGAGAGAGTCCAGTGGAGTCTGCGAAGATGCTGAGAGTACTGGAACATCTCTGTGCTGGGGCAAGGCTGAGAGCTCTGGAGCTGTTCAGCTGGAGAAGAGCAGCCTGAGAGGGGAGCTGAGCAATGCTGAGCAAAAGCTAAAGGGCCCCTGGGGGGCAAGAGGCTGGGGTCAGACTGTTGTCAGTGGTGCCCAGTGACAGGACAAGGGGCAGCAAGGGGCACCAACTGGAAGCCAGGAGGTTCCATCTGAGCAGAAGGAGAAAGTTCTTTGGTGTGAGGGTGGTGGAGCCTGTGCCAGGCTGCCCAGAGAGGCTGTGGAGTCTCCTTGTCTGGAGAGATTCCCAAGGCGCCTGGACACTGCGCTGCTGGGCCCCCTGCTCTGGGTGACCCTGCTGGATGGTGCAGGGGGGTGGCACCAGATCATCTCCAGAGGGCCCTGCCAACCCCCACCATGCTGGGATTCTGTGATTCTGTGATGTCCTCCCTTTCCTGCCTTATGTCACTATTTTAATGCCTGGACATCGCATTGCAAATTGTAGCTGCCATCTCACTGTGCAAGGTGTTGGACAACAAAGAGACATTCCTGCAACCCACTGAAACTTCTGGAAAGAATTAAAGGTTTTTTGTTTAGAAGTTTATTTTTCCCAACCACCATTATGAAGGTCCCTGCAATGAGAATAGGTGCCTTGTTCTACAGCTGGCATCATCTGAGGCTACCCGAACATTTCAGAATATCTCATTTCTGATTCTGGTAAGTGGAATTCTTCATTCCTAGAATCTCACCCTGAGCATAAAACCCCACTTAGCGATGACAAGCATCTTCTTAAAGGACACCATGAAAAATATGCTACATAGTGTCATAGGTTTCACAAAGACCATTAACCGCTGGAAACAGATCAAACGCCGGCTAATATATTTCTACAGCTGCATGACCCATATTTGAGATCAGGTTTAAAAAATAAAGGCAACTAGATCAGTCATTACCCTTTAATAAATCTTTACAGATATTCCCCTTTTTTTTTTTTGTGGCAAACCTTTTAGACATTATTAATCCTCACCCCAATTTTAATGAATGGCTGTGCCAATGCTTAACCTCAAGAAGTCATGTATAATGAATTATTACTGATGATTAATTATGCTGCAATAGGCCAATAAGAGTGACCTTTATTTCAACCACTGATAAAATTAATTAAAATTAACTCCTGCAAACAGTGTACTGTTTATACTGCTATTTACAAATAAGAAAAGATATTTTTTTGCTTTTTTTTTTTTTGCTAAAATGTAAATGTTATACTTCATGTTAGGCCAGTGCAAGCATCTACCTCCTGCTTAAACCTAATGAACATTCCTTGTATTTGACTATCCATTATTTCTATTCAACCAGTCACAAACCAAGAGTCTGAAATTACAGGTCACTTGTATCCTTTCTAAAATTCCCACTTAGTTGGGAGCATTTAAGAAAAGCAAAGGATTTTAATTCAAGTAAAAGCAATACTCCTTGACATTGTTTCATCCAAAAAGAAATGCCCACTATGGATGCCCAAAAATACGTAGAAGACAATGAGGGGAAAAAAAAATAATTGTTAATCTATTTATAAACCCCAAAGTAATAGATTCAAATAATGTGAAGCACTGTGCTCAGATTTATGTTTATTGTACAGTACTTAGAACTGTGAGATCTATTCTAGTTTAATAATGCCAAATCTGGCAAAGTGAGGGATGCAAATTTCTTTCTCATAGATACCATTCTTTGGAGATATTTTTCTCTTGTACTGGGAGGAGCTCCAGTCTTGCTAAGAGAAAGAGGCACAGGCAGATCCTGTGGCTCAAAGCTGAGGTTATGTAAATTCACAGAATCATAGAATGGATGGGGTTGGAAGGGACCTCTGGAGATCATCGAGTCCAACTCCCCCGCCAGAGCAGGGTCACCCAGGGCAGCCCACACAGGAACAGATCCAGGTGGGGTTGGAAAGTCTCCAGAAAGGAGACTCCACAACCTCTCTGGGCAGCCTGTTCCAGGCTCTGGCACTCTCCCAGGGAAGAAGCTGAGGTGGAATTCAACCTGTAATAAAATGCAGCTCCTTAACATTGAGGGATAAATGCTTGACATTATCAACCATCCTAAAATATTTTTAATCCAAGCTTCTGTCCTGAATTCTATGGTCTGTAGACACAGGAGGCCAGCAGAGATGGTCATGGTGATCATCCACAGCACCAGAATCCATAAATCTATTTGCTCTGTCCATCATTTCTTTCCTTCACAAGCTTTACTGAGAACATCACTTTTGTAACACTCGGCACTCGTAATAGTTTCCATCTCATTAAAACAATTACTGTAGTCAACTCTTACAGTTTGGAGCTTCAGCTACTAAGAAATTAATACCCCCTATATAACCAGCCAGAGGCAGTCTCTGTTCTTCCGTTTTCTTCCATTTTTGCCTTCCACTGAAGCACTGATTCCCCTACAGTGAGGACACGATGGCCCGGCACTCTGCTCTGGCTTACGTGGTCCACACTGCAGATGGAGGAATGTGAGGAGATATTTCTCCATGACAGATGGACGATTAATGTGTTTTACTCCGCCCTCTTCATTTCTTGCGGAAGTGAATGGGTTTCCCCGGTGATCATCTGAGAATATTCAGTGAGCTCTTCTGCTTGTATGCTGGCTACACTTCTCCATTGTCTTCTTGTACAAGGAACATGGTACCACAGTCTCCTGAGCTTCAATGTGGAAATATGGGTGACTTGTAGAAGTGTGCCACAGCCTGAAGATTAGATTATTTGGTGGCCACTTCAAGCATTAACTGTGTGAAACTGTAATGACGCATAAGATGGCACTGGCATTTGCATTTTGGGTTTTTTTTCTGCACAAAGAGGCCAGATTCAAGGATGCTGAGAAACTAAGTAGGTCCAGAGAAAGCTACCAAAAGGGCAAGAGGTCTAGACCCACAACCTGCAGGAAGCTGAGTCTCTCAAAGAGGACGCTAAAGGGAAAGTTATTTCCAATCTAAAATATTTAATGGGAAGTTACAGCGATGATGTAAACGAAGGCTTCTTTCTTCGGAAGTTATAGACAGTAAAGCAAGCAGCAATGGCCATAAGCTGCAACCTGGAATGTGATCAAATTGGACATCAAGAGAACCTCTGTGGAGGACAGTGCTGCAGTAGAACACTGTGCACTTTTGTAACCTCCATCCTTGGAGCTTATCCTGACTTAGCTAGACAAAGCTGCTGAGGACCTGACTGAGTGTTGAAGATGGTGCTACTTCAGATGAGAGCTTGGAGTAAAGACTTCCACATTTCCCTTCCAATCATCATTTCAATGATTCTGAACCTTGACAACAATTACGGTAATAAATTACAGCTCATATTCTTAATTCTCCACCTTAAACATATAGACTTATTCTGGATGAGACAGCATAGTCTGAACAAAGGAACTCTGACATCTTTGTTACCTTCAGCTGAATTTAAGACTAAGCCTATACCAGCAAATTAAACAATATGAGGGATTATTCCCAGGTACCAAGATGAGATCTCTTCAACTGTGAATTGTCAGAATGGTCATCTCCATGGCACTGGGTCATACTGTAAATGTCTCTCTCCACTCCCTGCATGCCTGTGCACGAATATCTCAGCACATCTATAATTACTGAGTTGGGAAGTAAGTAAGAACCACCTGCACCCTCCCCAAAAATGGAGTTTGAACGTGTGAGTGATGGATTGATTCCCTGTGTTATAGGTCACACAGAGAATAGAATCATGGAATGCTATAGGTTGGAAGGGACCTTAAAGATCATCAAGTCCCAACCCCCCTGCACCTCTAATGAACACAGGATCAGAACTGTGCGTGGCTGAAGGATGCCCGAGTACATATACTCACATTAAATTAACCTCTGTTGTATTTTCTCTTTTCCTAAACCTGACAGAAGTCTCGACTCCACTATGCCCTGGACCAGCTGTTTTCATTCACATGAGAGACTCTCCATTATAAATGGGCTGATCTTGTGTATCAAATGCAGACTTAAAGAAGGGATTATAAATATTAAAAAAAAAAAAAAAAGACTTTCATTTAGCAAGATAATCTTAAAAATTAAAAGATGTTAATAAATACTGTGTCTATAAGCTGGTCTAAATCTATCTGAAATGCCCCACAGTGAAGTCTTACATCAGTTATTATTGAAACATTAAATGCTTTTCTTACTGGCTTACAGCAATCAATTTAACTTTCAGTCATCTTGTACCCATATGTGCTGCTCCTGTTGATGAAATGGCTATTAATAAAGGAATAGATGGCTATGAATTAAAGCAAGCTCTACTTAATCACATTAATCCAGAGTATGTTAAAGGCTTCAATTTTCTAAATAATTTTGGGCTTAATGCCTCTGAGATGGGCAGACTGTTCTATTGATGCAGCATCTGGTCCAATTTAAGCTGCATTGTGAAGGAGGAATTGTTAGGCCCTTGCAAAAATAAGGAAGACTGACAGTTTTAGGGATGCAACCAAAACTGCTACAGCTGAGACAAAAGATACTGCAAGATATTGAAAAAGGTCTACAACAATTAAAAGGCAGCCCACTGCTCTGCAAATGCAACTCTACTGTTCAGTGAATTGTATATGATTAACTTACTCTTCCTGATGGGATGAGTACTCCATACACTTAACCATCACTGTATTTTCCAGTCATTGAACATCCAACAGCTGCTGCTGTGAAATATGTTCACTTACCCATTACATTGGGTTACCAATTAGAGAGGAATTATTTAAAAGGGAATGGCACAACCACGAACACTATCCTTGCACAAGCAGCAATTTCTGGCATCAGGGTTGTGGGGTTCCCCCCCCCCCTCCCCCCCAGATGTTTTTGTTTGTTGAGGTTTTTTTAATTATTATTATTATTACTTTGCTTGTGTCAAGGTAGTAGTTTTACAATGAAATAAGATTTAGCTTGGTTTGTAGCACTGACGTACCGCTGCATTCAATTAAGGAGATACAGAAAAAGTCTTTTAAATACTTCTGGGGGGATAAAAACCTTCAGAGGGGAATTAGGGGTTTTTTTTAGAACATTCCTGCAGGAGAAAGAATTTTTGAAAACCCAGTCTTCATAGAAGGACTTTAATCAAGGAGACAATATGGTACAGTCCATCAACTGGAAAAAAAATATCATCTTTGCTATTATATTTTCGTTGTATTTCATATGTCAAAATTAGTTTTAGGGGAGATCTTTTTGACGGGAACTTCATTATAAATGTAAACAGTAACTCCAATGAGTTTAGCACATATCTGCACAATATATGCAAGAAAGGAAGCTCCTTTCTGCAGAGCTGTAAAGATCTCTGTCCGAAAGCTTATTTCAATTCAAAGTAATGTTTTAAGGAAATACACAGAGCAGGTTAGGGGGCAGATATTGTATATAGTATATACCATAACATATTGTATAATTTCGGCAATTATCGAGTGCCCAGAGAAGATTTTACATGATTCTCTATAGTATCTACGTCTGCATCATACAGAAGTAGAAAGGAGTCAGATTTTTGAAGTGGATGTTGACAGTTATATTTAATTGTAAAATGTTCAGATGCATTGTTCTTTTTTCAGCTGAATAAAACAATTTTAATATATAAATACCTAAATAGATCAGTCAAAATTCTCTGTGGCTACAGAAGATAAAACTTTAGATTCCCCCTCATCACTTACGCTTTCCTCCCAACACTCAGCACCAGAAAAATACACATAGCTGTAGATTTCAAAGCGCTTTGTAAGATAAAGTTATCTCCTTTTTGATAAATGAGGACAATAGGCAGGAAGAGCTGAAGGTCATCCAAGTCAACCTTGGAGCCAGGAATAGAAGGAAATCTGCTGAGTCTCAAGGTAACAGCCCAGCTGAAGCCATCCTCTTTCTTTCTGTGACACACTCAGCTCCAAAGAGCTGCCAGGCGAAGTCCAGCATTCAAACCTCTGCTGAGGAATATGAAAGGCAAGAGCAACAAAAGGCAAGAATGCGTTCACCAACCAAGACTGTACTGCTGCAGGAGAGAAAATTCTATTACCCCATTTCAGTACCAGGGAAATTAAATGGGAAGTTCTTCCCCTGCTGCATTCCGGGAGAAGGTTTCATGTCTGGGAGGACATTCAAAGGAGGAGAGGATGGTTGCATTGCTGGCATGACAACTGCAGTGGAAGCTGAGGGATTCTTGGAAGAGATGAGAAAAGAAGGAGTTATTATGGCCTCAAATTGCGCCACAGGGAAGTTTCAGTTGGACATTAGGAAGAATTTGTCAGCGTTGGAACAGGCTGCCCAGGGAAGTGGTCGAATCATCATCCCTGGCTGTGTTTAAAAGTTGTGTAGATGTGATGCAGAAGGACATGATTTAGCAGTGGACATGTAGAGTAGGTTTATTTATTTATTATTTATATTATTTATATTATGTATTTTATATTATTTATTTATTTTATGACAATTGTATTATTTATATTACCTATTTTGCATTATT
>WTSP01016743.1:0-25860 GCA_025331215.1 Actenoides lindsayi | reverse complement strand
TCCCATAAAAACTGGCAAAGGAGGAAAAGAAAAAAAACCAACAAAAAAAGGAGAGGGATGAAAGAAGGGCATTTTAAGACAAAAAAAAGAAAAAAAAAAAAGAAAAAAAAAAAAAAGAAAAAAAAGAGAGTCCCCTCCAAAACTTAATTAACTAACTATAAAGAAATGGTAATTGACAAGGGCTGCGGTATCTGTCTACATTTCCTACTGATGTCCTTGATGAGACAAAGTGCTGACTTTATTGTCAGTCCTTTCTTGCTTGCAAATGTTCTGTAAAAGAAGAATGATGTTTTCACTCACTGTCATCTTGCAGTTACTTTTGTTGGATTCCAGAACTCCTCTATATTCAAAATATCTGTAGGTGCGTATGGGCATTCCAGCAACAGCAACCTACCTTGGGCAAGGAGTACTTTGGCAGCTTCATCTGTGCAAATGCATTCCTCCTGTAAGAAACGTAATAATGTGGTCTTCCTCCTGATGTCAACTATGAGAGAAGTGGGAAAGTTATCATCAGGATTTTTAAAAATATTTTTTTTATTATCAGGGAAAATACCAAGCAAAAGCTGTCAAGGGAAATACCACAGCGTTGGTGGCAAGGGCTTTAAACTGCAGCATTATTACAGTTGATGAATAACTGCAACATTGATTCAACTGACAGCAGCTAAAAAAGAAAGCAAGAGGAATCCCATTTTCTGCAAAGAGAGACAAAAGTCAGAATTACAGGTGAAAGTCTGGGGAAAGTGAGGTCCTGGTTTCACTTGGGCCATTAAGTCACCCGCTGATACCACAGCCCTCCTCTGCCTTACCACAAAACAGTCTGTTCTTCACTACCTGCAGAGCTGCTGTGTAGGCTGTCAGATCGGCAGATTGGTGTACATGACGCTTGATTTCTATTTCTGCCTCCAGCTTTGGTTCCTGTGTGGCCCTGTACAAGCCATCATGTGTATCTGTTATGAGATCAGCTAAGCATTCACTGCTCCTGAAGGCAGGAGAAGCTCAGTCAATTTGGTATTTTTGTGCATCTGGCCATTTATTTAAGTGCCTAAATACTGATGACAAGACCTTAAAAATGCTGGGTTGGAGAAATGTGAGGTTTCATTTCGTACCACCTATTAAAGGGGGAAAAAAAAAGAAAGGAAAAAAGCTGTCAATGTTATCTGGCTTCCAGTGCTGCTGAAGTATAATCAATGTTTGTAAAGTACTGGATGAAAGACAGTCAAGAACAAATATTCCAAGGGATTCTCCATGCAGAACTTTGCTTTAATTGCCTAATATCTGGGCTTATCAAGACTTTTCTTTAGTAGTATTTTAAAATGCACCACAGTGGTTTAAAATGGAAGATAAACAGAGGTTAGGTTCATACCAGATTAACTAAAATAAGAACTATTTCTTATTCTACAGCTCTTCAATTTTTAATTTTTTTTTTAAGGGAATTGGGCAAAAGTTAGGGGAAGGAAAGCCAGAAGCATTGCTTACGAGAGAGTGTGAATTTGTAAACAAAACACAGTGTAGTGGGAGAAATAAAGCCACATTCCCTTATCCTCATGCTTTTGAGCGTTCTAATTCTAAATGTCTTTGTTGCAGAAAAGCTAGAGAACAAGGAAAGTAGGGAAGGCTAACAGAGGGTGCTCAGGCATTAATCTATTCTTCCAAGCCTTTACTGTCTGGTATAGGGCTATTCATCATCTGAAGAAGATTGCCTGGGATAAAGCAGGGTCCAGCATCAGCCACCATGTTACGTAGCTGTTCCTTGCCAGCCAGGTACATCCAGATTGGCAAGTAACCACCTGAAGAATCAATTTTAAATTATAAGCCAACAGTGAATTCACAGACTATTTCAAACAAAGCAGAGGTTGTTTCCAGGAATTACAATATTATTACTTCATGCATGTAAAAATTCATGCATGTAACATGCATGTGACAATTATAAATGACTGGCAAGCACTATCTCTTTGACCTATTATGTTTATTGCTGTTTAAGAATCCTGAGAAGTTTAAGGATTAAAATGGGAGCTTTCAAAATCCAAAAATTACATTATACCTTTACAAGCCTCATTATGAATATCAATATATAAAGTTGTGCAAAGTCTCATTAGGCATTAAAGGAAACATCATAAGAGGCTGCCTCTCCTCACATGCTCCTCCTTACACCACACAGCCAGCATGGAGGTGGAATAAAGATGAAATTAGGCAGCACTAGGAACAGTATAAAACAGTTTATACACAGAAAGAGAAATGCATTCAAAATACAAGGGCTACCCAGAAAGGTAAACAATCTCCCCAGCATTGACTTCAGATGAGGCAGAAGGGTTGGCTTCTCTACAGTATGTAATAACATCAGGTCAGAACAGAGAAGATTAACAACCTTGAAAAGCACAAAATCAAGGCATCAGTGATGAAGTAATTAACCAGTTCACATATGAAGAGTAATTCCCCAGTTCCTGTGTCACTGATGTTTGTGTGACAAACACACAGTCATTCTGAAATTGGAGAGTAGGGCTGAACAGTGATGCATTCCCTTTTTTCATTATCACATAAACATTTGATTTATGCCCCAGGACACACTAGGCACAAAAGCTATTCTGAAATGTATGTCACAGATTTATTTGTGAATGATTTAAATTGATGTTTATGATTGAGATATTTAACTGAAAGTAATTAGCAATCAAAACTCACCCGATTTAAAGTATCAGTGCTTTCTTTTCCCTCCACCTCCAAGAATGGCAGAATATAAACTGTCTGGAAGACCAGTTTAGTCCTAATGATTTCCAGTTCACCTCCATGTTCCCTGCAATTCTGTTGTTATTTTTGTCCTCTTCAGCTGTTAGTAAATGGACACTGGCAGCAGCCTAATGAAACCCACAGTAGTTCAGATCTATTCACCAGCTCTCACCTGGGACACAGCTTGGCTGAGTACATCGCATCTTCAGCCTTTTCACCATAATCACAACTGAGGCATAACAATAGAGCCTGATTACTCCTCCTTTGGTTCTTCCCGAGACTCCCTCCCCCCTTTTCTATTGCTCAAACGAGCTTTGGCCCACTCCCTTGTAATAGTGGCCGACTGCCACAGCACTTCAAGCTGGGGGGTTAAAGCAGTGATCCTAGAGTGTTGATGAGATTGAAGGGAGTGGCACTGATCACTCTGGTACATATGATGGATGCTCCAAACAGGAACTCTATAAGCTACACTGACAAGATAGTAGAGGTAAAAGGAGCACTATTAGCACTGTAATGAACTGCTACAATCCACTCAGTGGATTATTATTTGGATCCAGTGTTGTTTGACTAGTTGGCAGCTAATACACATGCACACACAAGCAAAGGAATTGAAGAAAAAATAATATAATATAAAATCTTAAAATAAATAAGAGAAGGGGGTGTTCTGCACCTGAACAAAGACATAATCATCCTGGACGATCAGGGAATTATGGTCAATATAGCCTGGAAAGGGTTTGCTGCGAGTGGCTTCACTGCAGTTCTGCATCTTGCAGGTGATGTATTGGGAATCTGAAAGGTAAAGAACAAAACCAAAGCCTTAGCGGTTTCAATCAGTTGTATGTTTCAAAGTAAATGGCCTAAATGCAGCCCTAAAGCCATCTCATCTACTGTCAATGTGGATGATGCCCTCATCTCCTATTCTAAAGCACTGCAGGGTGCTCATCTCATAATCCATCACCCGAAGAAAAATAATTTGAATTTCTTAATGGTGGTAATTTATCCTAGAACACAGAACCAAATATTCAGTATTCAATTTGGGCTCTTTCAGATCAATTAAGAAGTTGCTCTTTGTTTAATGACAAAGGTGATTTACAGGAAGGAGGATTTTGGCATTTTAGCATCAGCACTTATACAGCAGAAGCACTGCATGGCATGTAATGTTAGAAATATTTCTAATCTTTTTCCTTGTTGAAGAAGCGCAGATCCTTGTTTAATATAATTACCACCTTCTGATCAGAGAAGTATCATTTTACACTGAAATAGAAATGACTGGATTTTTACCATCTCTTATTTAATCCTGGGTTTAATTAAAATATATAATTTGACAGTTCTTTCCTTGCTTCTAAGGGCTGTTGACTTCTGCTTGAAACAGACATGCAGGGTAATGAACCTTCAGGAAAGTTTGATGAGGGATGATGTTACCCTGGCGTTTGCAGAGTTCTTGGAATATTTAAAGTGGGAAGTATTATTAGTGTGGTTTATAACATCTTATGCTTTTGCAGCTCACTGCAAAATATTAATTAATACAGCTCGGACAGCACGATCAAAATGCATTTCCCTTCAAAAGGACATGATTTTTTCCATAATAGCCACGAGAGGGCAGGGAACGACATAACTCCAGCCTGCTCATTCCAGTGAGCTCAGGAAAGTTCCCTTTCGGAGCTGTTCAGCCCTTTGTCCCTCTGCTCCCAGGAAGAAGGGGGACAAGAAGGCCAGAGCCGCTGTCACCATCCAACAGTACTGTGTGGTGCAGCATGTCCCTGCCTTGCCATAAGACACAGAACACGTCTCTTCACCTGCAACACAACCAATTCCCACTCCTCCTATTTAAATCCATTGTTTCATGAAGGACAGCCCGCCACACCTGCCCCCACATTCACAGAAACATAGAATTGTTTGGGTTGGAAGGGACCTTTAAAGATCATCTAGTCCAAGCCTCCTGCAGTGTGCAAGGACATTTTCAACTAGATCAGGTTGCTCAGAGCCCCATACAATCTGACCTTAAACGTTTCCAGGGATGGGGCGTCTACCACCTCTCTAGACAACCTGTTCCAGTATTTCACCAACCTCATTGTAAAACATTTCTTTCTTACATATAATCTGAATCAACCCTCTTTTAGTTTTAAATCATCACCCTTGTCCTGTCACAACAGGCCCTGCTAAAATGACTGTCCCTGACTTTCTTATAGGGCCCCTTTAAGTACTGAAAGTCTGCAATAAGGTCTTTCCAGAGCCTTCTCTTCTCCAGGCAGAACAACCCCAAGTCTCTCAGCTTTTCTTCACAGAAAGAGGTGTCCATCCCTCTGATCATTTTTGTGGTCCTCCTCTGGACCAGATCCAACAGGTCCATGTCTTTCCTGTACTGAGGGCTCCAGAGCTGGATACAATGCTCCAGGTGAGGTCTCATTCTGTCTCAAGAAGCTTCCTGAGTGAAGTGCCTGGGAATCCCGAGCTTAAACAAAGCAGCATTGGTTGAAATGGCTGGCCCCATTACACCTTGAGCTGTTGGCAAAACTGAGTGGCTTTTCATGCATGGGATCGAATCAGTCACCACAGAATCATACAGGATCAGATCTTCGTTTCCCCCCTTGTTTCCTTTCCTGCCCCCCACCCCCCGCCCATTTCCTTTTACTTTGACAGGTACAGAGGTCTTATGGGAGACACTAAGAGGAGACTTCAGTGCCATCTGTCTTCCCATGCAAACAGGTTATCTATCCTGAGAGAACAGGGAGTTAACAGGATGGGTGCTGCTGGGACCAGCCAGCAAAGATGATTAAGGAATTTCTACAAGAGAGTTTAAAGAGCAGGCCAGGTTGACATCCATTACAGTTGACTGAAGTTTTTTCAATTCTGTTTTAATGACGGAATTGGGACTATGTCTATTTCTGCTGTGATCGCAGGAGCCTGTGCAGCAGTGATTGTACCACTGATGAAGATTTACTAAGGCAATTCCTGTGAACTTTTACAGTGCAATTCTCCATGGCTTCAATTCTAAAATGCCAGTAATAACTACTAAAGGGCAGAGCACTGAAATTGCTTAAGCTAATCTCCCACACAGCCAAACCCTGAGATGTGCACACCAAGAAAAGCTCCCTCTGCTACAGGAAACAGAAAGAGGAAAAGTAGGCTTCTTGCACTGCCTGGATGCCTCATTTTTCCTAAAGGAAGTTTTGCTATGCTCACATTAACTCAAGGATTTTGTTTCAGTGTTTGATTCTCATGGACGTTTTATGTGATTCCATTGGCAGAGATTTGTAATTTAGCATTAATTAATGTCAATTAATGTATTCGGTTGCTAAGCTCTGGAATTAATTTCATTAGTTTTCCTGCACAGATGTTTTCCCTGCCATAGGTAATTAGGACATTATGCTTTTCATTTCCAGAACGCTCACCTCCAACAACAGCTGCTGTTTTTAATATACAACGAAAAAATCATGTTGTGCCTGGAGAGAAGAATACAGCAACTCCCAGCTCTTACACCCCCAGACACTTTGATTTTGACAGGTTTAGACACCTAGAGTAGAATTCTTCCTGGGGAATGGCAGCTATTTCTACAGAGAAAGCAAGAAAAGTCACACAACACAAGAATGGAGGAGACATCTTCTAAGAGAAACCCCTGAAAAAATTGATCTGTTTCAGTGGTGAAAGAGAATTGCAAATACTAACACATCACAAAAGTTAAGAGCCAGTGGGGATCCTGTGCCATGGAATATTTTAGTCTTTTCTGCTTAGCTCAAGCTCCATGCTAGTATGTTCTCAAGGGAAATGCATCCAGCCTGTCTCAAAGACATTTCTTGACTCAGCTGATGGAGACAGAACGTCATCAGTGGTTACTGGAGGTTGGCGAGCCTCTGCAAAAGTACACAGGAGAGTTTCAAATCCCTTCCTAATGCAGGGTAGGACTTTTGAGCGTTATTTTGGATGACATACCAAACCCTAATACCAACTGCTTTCTAGTCTAAGATTGCATTAATATCCTTTGAAAAATGTTACTTGATCATAAGGAGAGTCAGAGAAAATGTAGTCACTGCAAATGTATAATTTTTATTTTTCTCTTTTTTTTTTTCTCTATTTTCTCATCTTTATTTCATTGAGGAATGTGTCCTCTTTATACATAAATCCACTACGGACAAATCAGGAGTTTATGCAAAGAGCATCCACATAATCTATGACTTGTTTGTCTTCCAGATTTACCATGGACTATCCCAGTTCTTTACTGAGCAGCTTAAACATTAGGCATAGTTTCTGCTTTTGAGGGATGACTGGCATACTGTAACTCATGAACCATAAGAGCATGGTAGCAACATATCTCATTGAAAGACCCAGGCCTGTAACCCCTTTCCAATAGTGACTAATAACAGAAGCCTAGAAAAGCTACAAGAATTTGTCCAGGTGCCTTGATAGTCCAGTTCAGCACCCACAAGCTCCCATGGCAATGAGTTCCACAACTTAATTAAGCATTCTCCCATATGTTAATCTTTCCACTTCTTTTTTTGAGAAACACACAAAATTACTGTTCTTTATCCATTTCCATCTGAATGTTGACTTGTGAAACATTTAGGATATGGGAATACATTTACTACTTTCCAGGACTCAGCAACTACAAAGCAATTAACCAGTAATGAACATTAGTGAAATGAAGCCATCCCATTTACTATTCACAAATCTGGTTTTATTCTGCTGCCACTCTATCTTCATTGCATGTCAGAGTCAGGAATTTGTATTTACATAGGGAAGTACATCCTCTGCCATTTCTGGCATAAGGATTATTAGAGAAACTAAGAGATGTCATTCTCCACGACAAATACTAATCACAATCTGGAAAAATAAACCACGGCACAGTTTTTTGGCACTATGGGAATTAATACATCACTGGCATTAATTCAAGACTGGCTAGGTTGCCTGCTCATTTTTGCCACAACAGTAATTACTTTACTCCTCCTAGCAATGTTCTGTGAAAACAGAAATTCAAGTCCTAGCACAACTTTGTGATTCAGACACTATTGGTCAGATGTCCAGTCCCTGTTGATTATCAAGTAGAGCATCCCTGCTGACCCCTGTTGAGGCTTTGGTCTTGCACTTAATTTTGGTCAGTATCTACATTACCCTTCAATAAGAAAAGTTGCTATGTAAATCAGGACAGTGGAAGAAAAGCAAAGAAAACAAAAGTACTTTTTAAATGTCAGGAGCTCTTGAAATTTTTGCCAGCATGTTAGAAAACCCCTTAAATTCTGTCATTTAGACTTAAAAATAAAAATAAAAATTTACATAAATTAAAAACTTTACTCAAAATCAATTGGCATCTATCAACATAAGCAAATTCATAACTCAAAAAATTAACAGTTGGTTTTCTTGACTTTCATCTACTGAAACTGTCACTCAGACATTCTCTGTGTCAGCTTTGCCATTCTCTGGAAGGCCAGTGGATACCCAGTTAGTCTCCAAATGCCTTGTAGGAAACCATCTTTCTAATTCTTACCAACAGCTTGGATCCCTCAGTAGGCATTACCTGAATAAAAATCACTTCCCATGTCAACTAGCTTGAATCAGGCCTTACTAGGATAACCCTCCCTAGCTCAAATCCAATAAATCCATTAATAAAGGATCTTTCAGGACTTGGATATTCTCTACAAACTTAAAACCCACATGTCATTAAGTTTATATACCTTCTGAAAGCACTTCAAGCTGCATTTCAGCAAAACTAGATTTAACTTTCACCAGTCACTCTGGCTGCTGACTATGGTGGTGAATGTAACAAAGAGAAGCTTATCATGTGGTTAAGAACTGTAGGGGATTAATTGTTTTACTGGGTTGTTGACCTGAAACCAGGCAAAAAAAATAAATAAATCACAATTCCTGCTGACTTTGCTGGCTTGCCTTTGATCCTGTTCCAAAATCAACGTCGAACACCCAAGCGTACAAATGGAAATGTGAGATAAGGTTCATATGAATTTCTTCCAACCAGAAGAATCAGTTTTACCACTGTACTCTCAGTCCCAGCTTGATTTGGATTGGGCCTGAAGCCTTTTAAAAATAAACAAAACCATCACATTTGACCAGATGAAAATTTACCTTAAATACCATAAATGGCAATGAATAGCCCTGCAAACCTGTCTCACTCAATACAACTAAATTGCACAGCCTGTATTCAGTTTATTCACCACTACTTCTACCCCAGTTCAATGAGACACGGTGAATCCAGAAAGAGTCCAGATTTTTCTGGATCCCCCAGAGAGAGAAAAGAAAAAGTAGGGAGAATGCGTGCTCAGGTACAACATTGCCAGCCAGATCCTCAGCAGGTGTAAATCAACACGCCACTGAAGTTCTACTGATATATGCCTGCTATGAGACTCCTATTTTAGTCCTTGTAAACCTTTTGCATAATGTATATAAACACAGTAAATAAAATGCACAGACAGACCATAATCAGGGAGCAGAGATAGAAAGTTATTGGTGTTCTAGCAGGGAAAGCCCAATATTAAGGTTGTTTCTGATAGATGTTCTCAAACAACCCTGCCAGGGAGATGGGCTAGCACTGTACTCTGATGCATTTTACTTCTTCCACCTGAACTACAGTCGTGTTACTCATCTTCTGCTGGAAAAGATACCAGCAGAAGAATGAGAGGTTTTTTTCTTATTTGTACTGAGTTCAGCAGATTTTTGCTTAGTTCTTGTATTTCCACTTCAGGATCTTTATTGTACAGATTGTGCAGCTGTTTCCATGTAACTCCCTTTCTTTCCTTCTTTCTTCCTGCCTTGTTTTGGCAAGTCTACCTTCTCACATTTAATAATTTTATTGAATTTTTATACTTGATTGACTCTCAAAAGAGATATTCCAAACAATGTATAAATAAGAAAATGTAATAACATTAAAAAATAAAATCCACAAAAACCCCACAAGAAATTATTTGCAAATTACCCTCAGAATGACAGAATTCAACAGAGGTGGATTCAACTTGAAAAAAAGAGTATCTTTCTCACTTCAGCACACTTCACACCATCACCTCACTGGTGGCAACCACTGGCAGACCTGCTTCATTCCAGAGGAAAAAGGTTTGTTCATCCACTTTGTCCAGTAAAAGGAGACTGATTTAGTACTTAGAAGAAGGGTCTAGTAGCCAAGAGACCTTAATATACCACGTTGGTCACGGTAACTAAAGTAATGGACCATGTGCATATTCTTAGTCTCAAAATCTTGTGACCTGCAGTGCTACCAAAAGTTTTCTGGCAAAAAAAAATGCTGTGCTATGTTCCAAGGTTACTGCTTCCAACTACCCACTGTAGTTCTCTGCTGAAGACCAAGGAACAATATGCTCCCAGGAGCAACAAGCATGCACTTACTGAAAATCCAGCACATTTTCTTATATTGCCAATGAGCTGAGCCGGCGACCTCCTGGCTCATGAGAAGAAGTTTCATCCAAATGACTGGACTGATTGCAAGAGGGGTCGCCACTGGCTGAAGGTTTGACACCAATGCTGTATTTACATTACTAGTTCTGTCATTGCCTAAACAGAAAAATTTATGTTGTGCTGCCTCACAACTAAGCCAATACAAGTGTGCAGAATTAACTACTAGAGCTCAGCTGATAAGCAATAATTTATTTTACAATTCTTTACTAATATGCCTGACTCCTCAATGAGTCCAGTTGCATCTACCTATTTTTTGGTTTTCACCTCAAGAACTGTAATAAAGCTTACCAATTTATTAAATACTCAAGAAGTCTTTTGGAGAGGTGTGCTACAGCTGTGCAAAATGTTCTTAATACAGCCGAAGAACTCAAACAAGACCATTCAAAGCATTTGGATCATGGCACTTCCTCTGCTCACTGTGAGCCGAACATCCCTCAAAAGCATTGCTGGAATATGGCTCCTTAAACATCAATTGTAGTGCTTCATCTCAATGACCTCAAATTCTTAATGCCTTATAACAGTAACATTTCATGCTGAAATAGACATTGTCCTGTTAGAATATTTCATTCTCATTTAGCAAGTCCTGAGAAATAAAAAGCTTCATGTTCCCAGCCTTGCCACCACGTTAAGGTAAGTGAAATTGAGAGGAGAAATAATAATCAGAGATCATGAATGATAAGAAGTAGAGGTAATACATTCTTTTACTAATCTTGCATACCTTGAAATGGAAAGACCTTTAAAACTTTATGGTTTCTATTGCAATTGTTTCTTTTCAAAATTCATCTTCCAAAAAATTCTCTTTCATGCTAAATTTCAGTGAGTTAAACTGATTACTTTAAAGTTACCTTTTCAGACAGTTTTTAAGTTTGTGATGACAAAATACACATTTTAAGTAACAGCACTGCATCTAGGGGTACAATTCACAGGAGAATTGTACCCTTTTTAAAGGGAATTAATTGACTGCATGATTAATATTTACATATTGCAAATGGTAAAAATCTGCTTGTTATGTTGCAACAAACCTGCTGTTTACAGAGAAAACAATACGGAATTGCAATGACTAGATCTATGGCAGCCAAGCTTTCCGTGTGATGCCTGCCTGAGGCAATCCAGTGTTGTGGAAAAGAAATTCATGGAGGAAGATCTGCAAAGGCAGTGGAGCTCAAAGATACACCCTTGAGGAAGCATGGGTGGGAGGAGAAAAAGCCAGCAGGTGGCTTAGGGTGCCTGAGAGAATTTACAGCCAATTAAGAGAATGTTTTGGAGTTGCAAGTAAAGGAGGCTCCTGGAAGGGAGAAAAGCACCTCAAGAGGCAAAACAGGGAGGAGGATGCTGAGAGAGGAGCTGATGAAAGTGAAGGACAATGACAGGACAAGAAACAGCAGTAAAGAATACACTCAAGCTGGTATTAAAAGGTTTCTAATGTGAGAGAAATGAGGTCTTTTCAAAGCTAGTACCTAAGGCAAAGTATCCCTGGTCAGTTAAAACTATAAAGGTATAAACAAGGTGATGTTATGTACTGTATGAAATAACAGCAGCTAGACTCTGTGACTCAGGAACTTCTCACCAATGCCATGTTCCCATGAACAACAGTCATGTAGGATGAAAGAAAAGTGCAATATATATTAATTCCAATTACTTTTTATCACCTATTTTCCCTTTCAATGTTCTCAGCTCTTTCCACAGCCTGATAATCCCAACTTTTTGCTTTGCTGGAAAAACTTCTCTTCTGACAGACCTGCCTTCGAACAGCCAAACTCATATTAAATGAGTGAATCACTAAAGGGAAGTCAGATTTTTCACTATATTATTCCATGATCACAAAAATATGAGAGCAGTCCAGAATACTAAAATATTTGGAAGCTGATGTACTTACGACCATCTACTGTCTTTGCCTCCAGGTGCACAAGATCAGGCTCTCTACCAGATCCCATCATAGACCTGTGAAAGACAAGATTGATACAAAGGCCTTAAAAACAACAGATACAATGAACGTCTGCGATACTAATTCCACAGGAGATCCTATTTAGCTATACTTATACTCAAGTAAAAGCTGATCATTTTGAAAGCATTTTGGAGTTTTTCCTAACATAAACTTGAAAATTTGAAAGAAATTCTACCATTTTATCAAATCGATGCCATTATACTTAGGAGTTCTTTATTTCTGACTCCTTCACTTCTTTCTACCTGGAGACATGTTTCTGTTCTTGGTGGTGCCTGACACTTTGATTTGTCTCCTGGTTTGGTCAAGAGGACACATTTCAGTTCTGGGCGGGACACAGAAGACTAATTGATGAGACAGTAGCGTTTGCCAGCACACTAGTTATAGTTGTGCCTTTATATTGGGCATTTTATGCACATTTGCTTAACTGACACTCTTAATGATCAATATTCCCTCATTAATTACGAAATTAAAAAACCCCACATTTCATCCTGAGACATTTTATCACTTCTGATCTAATAAAAACAGTGTTCCATTAATAAAAGAAATGTCAGTTTGACTCAGAAAATGACTGTTCACTCTGAATTAACAACATAAAGACATTGAGCCCTGCAAATAAGGGGTTTATGGACTCAAGCTTCGCTTCCATTGTTGAGGTTCCCCTGGACTGGCACTGCTGGCCTTGACAACTCCCTGGGACAGTCCAAAAGGCCAGTGGTTTGATGGATGGTCTGAATTATGGCAGTACTGACCACAAGTATGAGTCAATCCCATTGTACAGCAGCCTCAGCATATCTGACAAGTCAGCCTTGTTTCTGGCCTTGTTCCTATCATCCAAGTCATAGTCCTAGATTAAGGCTAAGGGTTAAACAACCAGTTTCTTGTTAGTTGTGCCTGACCTCCAAGTTAATAGATGCATGAGGGAAGAGAAACATTCAATTCCAGTGACAGACAAATGAGATGCTGTTCTGTTCAAAGCCTCATTATTTTTCAGGAAATCAAAAGTGAGGTTCAAACAGTGATTTAGACCTTAATTCAGTTCCCACTGACTGCAATCAGAGGCAGCTCCAGCCCTTAATCATCATGCACGTTAACTAATAACCATTATAGAAATGTTAACAATAACAAGACTATTTGTGTCCTGATTAATCCTTGGCTTTGCTTGACAAAATCTGTAACAGTTCTCTAGCTAGAAAAGGTTTTGATATTTTTTTCTCCTTTGCTGGGGACTGGAAGTTTCAGAAGTCTGTGAGTCAGGATTCTTTCCACCTCTTTACCATTTTTAATAACATTTATGGCAAGGTCTTTTTCTCCTAAATGTTCAGCTTCCATTTCAAATCTCTGCTTCCTGATAATTGACACCAAGTGGGTGCAAAGGGAATACCTTCCTAGGGCATTTACCCTTTACCTGCTATCATCAGCAGATTTAGGGCAAAAATACTGGGCCTGCTAGTTACAATTCAGTTCAGATAGACAGATGTCAGTGACAAACAGCTCTACAAAACTGCAGAAGGACTAAGTTTGCAATTTGGCATATCTCCTTTTTATTCTTGTGTATTCCAGCAAGCTTTAAGCATATCTGGAACTGGGCTACTGCAAAAGACACAGTACAGCTTTGTCAGTGCATTCCTCCTCCTGACCTCACACAACTCCATGGGGATGTGAACTCAAGGATGGGGAAAAACTCAAGGATTATATTTCACAGATTTGAACACTTTGTTTCTTCAGAGTCATGCAACAATGGTATTCATCCAGCAAAGAACTTGTTGCCCTAGTTAAAGCCTGTAAGTTTACAGTCAGGTGCTTTTTGAGTTTCCTGCTCACAGTGCTATTCTGACCCCAAGAAACACCTCTATATCATCATCTCAGGCAAAGACGGCCAATTCAGAATTAGACATCCCACTGATGGATGGGACGTGATTGTCAATGTTGTTTTCACTTGCAATATGAGCCATACTTTATATCAAACTCTTAAATGTATTAAAAGCAGTGTATAAATATCTGGACCCACCAGGTTCTGAATGATAGAAGGCTACAGCTGTAATGACCTGCATATTACTTAGTCTCACACTTTGACAGACAGTATTGGGACTGCAGAAGCTTCAACTCATGGCAGAATGAAGCCATTAATTGCACCAAGGATGAAGAGAACAAGGATGGCTGAAACATAGCTAGTGATAAACATTATTTATCTACTCAAGGGCTTACTTTCTTTTGGTACCTCCTAACCCCTACTGATTAGAAATGTGATACCAAATGAAGATGAAAACTAACACCCAGAGAATCTAAGGGAGTTCCTGAAGTCAAACATGACATCTGAGGTAGAGGCAAGAAACATAATCATGTCTTCCTGTCTACTAAATGTTTCTTCCTACCTTAGAAAATACACAACCCAGTGCTTTGATATATAATAGGCTTAATTTACTTGTGACAACACAAGAACACAGGCCCATAATATTGAATGATAATATGAACAATCAGTTGCAAAGAACTGGCAAAATACAAATACACACCTGCTCAAATCAATATTAGCTGTACACAAACGACATCCAGAAACATATCACTCTCATCTGGATTCTGCTGAGACCTTACTGACCACAATTTTATTGTCACATTTTCTGGTATCACTTTGTCTTCTTCCATGGTAGACCTATAATGGTTCTCTATACATCCCTCCGTACCACTTGAAAAGCTGCATAAAGTAATGTTCATCTTACCCAGTTGCACGCTACAGATATTTAACTCTGAGCTAATCACACTCAATTCTCTTTGCAGGCAGTGAGGAGAAACAAGCAGTTTTGCACTATTCATATGAATGGTATTAGATGCGACTTGATAAAAAGACAAACTTTAACCTAGAAAGGGCTGTTTCTCTCCATTGAATGTAAGATGTCTGGACACCTACACTGCAGACACCTACATGTGATCACATAAAGGTCCCAAAGCAGGTAACACAACAGATCTATGTTTATTACCTACATTTAAAAATCATAGAATGGCTTAGGCTGGAAGGGACCTGAGAGATCATCTAATTCAACCTCCCTGCCATGGGCAGGGACACCTCTCAACTAGACCACATTGCTCAAACCCTCATCCAACCTGGCCTTGAACACCTCCAGGAAGGGGGCATCCACAGCTTCTCTGGGCAGTCTATTCCAGAGTCTCACCACCCTTGTACTGAAGAACTACTTCCTAAGATCCAGTCTAAACCTATTCTCCTTCAGTTTAAAACCATTTCCCCTTGTTCTATCACTGGACACTCTTGTGAAAAGTCCCTCTCCTGCATTCCTGTAGGTTCCCTTCAGGTACTGGAAGGCAGTTATAAGGTCCTCCTGGAATATCCTCCTCTATAGGCTGTACAATCCCAGCTCTCTCAGCCTATCCTTGTAGCCCCTGGGTCACCTTTGTGGTCCTCCTTTGGACACGTTTCAACAGATCTGTGTCCCTCTTAGAGCGGGCACACAAGGAATGGATGCAGTATTTGAGGTGGGGTCTCACAAGAGCTGAGTAAAGGGTGAGAATCACCTCTCTTGATCTGCTGGCCACACTCTTCTTGATGCATCCTAGGATATGGTTGGCCTGAATTACATGAATTACAGATAAACTATGGATTATATGTAAATGGGAAGGAGAATTAATGTCCTGGGCTGCTTTCTCTCTGAGACAGAAATATCTTATATAGCTTACCTCAGCTTTATTATTTGCTATATGACATGTAAAAGCTTAGGAAATATTCAGAAATGCAGTACTGACCACATGAGCATACACAGGTGATAAAGACCATGCTCTTGGTTGCACTGCACCTGAGAACATGCACTCTGTAGGAAGACAGACATATCCTTTTAAATGTATACAACAATCAGTTCTTAAAGCATCTACTGGAAACAAGGTGTTAGGAACTCTAGCATATACATCACAAATGTTAAATTTCTAGTATGTCAATTGCAATGTCTATTGCAACACTTCTGAGCATGCAGTGACACTACTAGTGGGTTTTCTTGACTTTTTCATTTGTTTAGGGGGGAAAGAAGGATGATCCTTAGAAACTGAGGAGGAAAATGTACTTCTACAAGCCTGAGCATTATTAAGTAACAGTGTCAAGCCCAAGGCATCAGTATGAAAGAAAATTAATAAACCTGATTACAAAGCAATTCCAGTCCTGACTGACAACTAGATTTGAAGGTTCATATACCAAAGCTAGAGTGATCAATATATACAAACTTCACACATGGAAGAAGGAAACTATGTGCTGGATTTGCCCTACATAATACCAAAGCCTCAAACTCAGTGTTTTTAACTTGACACAACTGCCTGCTCGACTTTATTATCTTTTGTGCGCATGGTCAGGGCAACCTGGTCAACGTACAATTCACAAGCTAAACAAGGAAAAATGCTGCACATTTGATAGCTTATAAACCCAGTACCCTGCAATGAACAGGGGTAAGGATGAACAACAATCTGTGACACACTCAGTTACTGATTTCTCTCAGAAATTTCTCTAAAAATAAACAGCAGTCCAAAACTTTTCCATGCCCTATTCTGAGCAACTTTTGTTATTTATTCCAGCAGAATCTTCTTCTCATATTTCACAATTCTGTTCTTCCCTTTCAGCATTAGTTCTCAAAGACCAATCACTCATATATCCACAGACTTTTCTTCTTGCTTCTGTGTTTTCACTTTGTGGTAAAATGCCAGCATGTCCTTTGTCCATCCCTATAATCTCAGGCTTTCTGTAATACTCCCTTCAGTACACAAGGGATATGCTTGCAACACTTTCTGTTGAATGGTGCCTATTGTGTTTTTGTGATTAGCTTTTTATGTTTTGGTGGTATAATTGTCTGGACATTTTGAAAAAAAAAAAAAAAAAGAAGAAAAGAAAAAAGAGAAAACGAAGAGGGAGGGAAAAAAAAATCTTTTGGGAAAATAAGGATTTAAAAAGGCCAAGGAAAGTGCAAGGCAGGGACTCCACTGCCTTTATGCAGAAGATGCTCACATTATGAAAAATGTAGGACCCCCACAGTCCTATTACAAAGTTGCTTCCCAAAATGTTAATCACAATCAAACCTGCTAAGCAGTCATCTACACTTGAGAGCTTCACAAATCGGTATCACTGGCTGGAGGGCAGTAATTGCAGAATTGCAGATTCTACATCCATCGTGAGAAGCAGCACCAGAAAAAGACCCCAAATCATCCTCTGGTTTAGAACTAGGCTGACCTAAACAAAAGCAGCCTGGCACTGCCCATTGCACAGCAAACGCTAGTTGGCATATTTCTGTAGTGACCAACCCCTTGGCATTTCTCTGTCTGAAACATTTCTAAAACCTTGGCTTCCTTGGCCTGTCAGCTCTTCTGAGCCAAGGAAATTCAATAGAGACCCTGTTATTCTGGGGTTTCCACCTCTTCTATCTTTTTTCACTTCTAGAGACAAAAGCAATTGTTTATGGATGCTGGGAACTGATGAGGCTTGCAAGGCAGTCAGACCACTCAGTACTACAAAAAGGCATCATTGTGAAGATAGCAAAAGTTTCCACTCTGTGTACTTAAATTCAAACTACAAATTTTCATAAACAAAGAACTCAAAGCACCAGACAATAAGGGCTCCATCTCAAGGGTTTGTGTATTCTGGAAAGTAGCTTTGGGTCCCTTTGGTTTTCAACACTTGACTTCAGAGACAGTCATACCATATCTGGGACTACAAGCACACGAAATTTGATGGCAAACTTTTCATATGTACTCCTGGTATCAGACATGCTCACAGCAGCCAAGATCAAAGGTCTTTTAAGCTAAGCAATAAAAGACAATGTTATTTTACAGAATCTTTAATGCAAACAGTCCAGAATGAAAGGCTGGAAGAACAGAAATGCTCTATGCCCTTTTCACAGAGAAAACCAGTATGAAAGTCATTCATTCTTTATATGGGGACAGAGATATTATGCAGCTTTCGCACATCTCAGAGAAAATGAACAAGTGCAGAATCAGGACTCCTATGACCACCCCTCTCATTCTTTTGTGGGGAAACAGGTATGATTTGTTCATGCAGCAATGGATTGCAGATTACAGGTAACAGCATGACTCTACCAAGATGGGTGAAATGAGATCCACACAGTTCTGTCCAGTTTGAGCTTATTGACATTGACTCCGAGTAGGTTAGAAGTGGCTGCAAAGCAATACAAAACAGAAAAGTGACACACTGGCTGATGTGCCTCTGTGCCTTCTTTTCTCCTTCCTGCAACCTGTCCCAGTTCTCTTTCTGGACATTAGACTCTAATTGTATTCTGCAGATGACTTTGTCCTTAATGTGTTATTTATTTTGAGATGTCCCATGACCTTCAGCATTTCTTCTTCCCAGCTCCAGTTTGAGCACACATCCATCTCAACATACGCTGCATTACACAGAAAGACTAATTAGCCGCCACAGACAGGTGGAAGAGAGAACATACTCTCAGAGATCCTTATGCCAAAGCTGTCCTATGAACATAAATATTCTAACAAGCTTCATCCTGTCACAATAGAGCTATAAAGTTGCTCTGTTCAGCACATGATAATGGCTTTGTAATTCAATTATTGGTAGAATTTGCCTTTGGGGATTTATCTTCCTTTAGCCTCAGCTCTCATGCGAATCCCTTATCGTAAATCTTTCCAATACAAAACCAGTTCCCCCACCACCTCTGGGACACATCTTGCCACTTTATATTAAAAAATTGACAGCTTATTCCAACTTAGTGAATGATTTTTGTTTGTAAGACAGAATGAAAACAACCACAGTGGATGATGTTCATGGAGTCCTCAGTCGCATCAATTTTTTGGTTCCACTGTTGCATCTATAACACTCTAAAAATCCTAATTGCTATTCATAATAATAGTAACGTATAATGCTGAACAGGGAGATTTTTATCCAAAGATACAAAAGTACCTGACAATCAACCTTTAAGCAACCTTCCCTGCATGCTACTGATTTGTTCAAGACCTATGGAAAAGTACAAGACCAGTAGACCAACTTAGAAATAAGGGCTGAGGAAAATTTTTGTTCTCAGCTTTATAAACTCCAGTGATTAGTCAAGAGCACGGGGACCTCACTGATTTGACCAAGATCACACCGTTGTTATGCGGCAGAGCCAAAAATAGAGCCTGAGAGTCCTCCAGGCTCATTTTTCTTTTACTAGTATATTGACTCCATGAGGAGTTTGCATACAACTCCATTCCTTTTTGCTTGCAGAGGTCAGTGATTCTGCCCCAGGGAGCTTAGTGTGGCAGGGAATTCTTGTGGTTTCTTTAGGTCAGTCTCTACTGTGTGAAATTTTATAGATTTTACTATTCCTAGAACATACTTGAAAGAGTTCTTTCTAGCTTTAACATCTCTTAACCATGTTCTCTTGACATGTTTCAGAAACAAAGGGCCAGATTCCTCAGATGCATAAATCAGCACTTCGTTTCTTTATATCTGGCCAATGAATGTCCCCTGACAATAATCTAGGTACAGTTTCCCTGCTACATCTCTGCATTATTCTTTCCCCCATTGTGCAATTAGATGAAATGATGTAATTTTGTGCAATTCAACTGGCAGTCACTGGGCCAAATCCATCCTATGATAAGCTTTATTCTGTCACCTTTTCTCTAGAACTGATGGAAAATAGCAGTGCAGTGAGTAAAGCCCAACTTCTAAACTTCTACTTGTGACACTTCACAACGCTGACCCAGAAAAACAGATGCCTGTTGCTGCTAACACTAAAATAGCCGAGTAAGTAAATGGAGGTAGTGGTGTGATTTCTAGGCCATGGGGAGTCACTTATACTCTCTACTTCTTTTACAACTGTGGAATAATAACTGGAGGTGAGTTAGAAATTAAAATCATATTAAATGTACAGCATTTTTCACACACCAAGGAAAGGTATAACATCAAAGAAACTTCTAGGGTGGAGTGCAACTGGTATGCAAGGAATCCATTCCACAGTGGTTCCCTGAGTGACACCGCCTGTGAACAGCACAGGGGGTGAAGTGGAGAGAAGACTCCACGGCCAAGCTCTGTGAATCATGGCAGAGATGGGAACTTGATGGTACCACAGGACTGATAAGCTGCCTGTTTGCCACCCTGGGCCAACAGTCTGTCATTTTCTGACAGTGCTGTCCTTTGTGTGACCTTTGCTCATTATAATGTCATTATAATACCAAAGCACACCTCCACTCCAAAGGCTGCCCAACTCCAAGGTGCGACCATCCCTCACTGAGCTTAGAGCTGAAGAAAATTCTCAGCGCATTTCCAAAAGCGAAGCGAAAGAAATTGGCAGCAATCATAATAAAGGTATTTATGACTAGAACCACTCAAGCTCCACCTTGAAGGTGAAAAATAATACAAAAATGGTTTAAGAAACGGTGGATGTTAGGGAAGACATCATCATGGACAAGTCAAGACGGATACTATCACTGATCATCTCTGACTCCTGGGATCAGTCGGCGGGCTGAACCTCGCTTCCGCCCGCTTAGGGATGCCTTTGGGTAAGATCCGGACTTTGTGAGTATTTCCCTAGCGAAACTTAGAAATTTTACTGAGCTGCTCTTTAATGCATTTCATGTATCTGCATTTGCTTTGAAGACAGTGAATTTATCACTCTCAATCCACAAGAACCTGCACCGCTGTTGCTTTCAATAAACTGCACTACTCACACTGCCAGTCGTAAGAGTCTCTCTTTGGATGCTGGCAGCTCCTCACCAGCTGCGTGAAGCGTGACTGGCTGGGGAGTGCAGGGTGCTGATAGAGAATCCAGAGCTGTGAGAGTTCAGTAGGCTGAACACAAGTGGACTAATAGTGCCAAACTGGACATCACTCAGAATCTAAGCCTAGCCACTCCCAGCCCCTCTGATATCTGAGGACAAGCTGGAACGCAAGGGGGTTTATTTGCTGCCAAATTACCTTACCCTTTTACGTGACAACAACCCTAGAGCAGGATTATCCACAGCCCTCCAGCCCATGATGTCCACATACCCCATAGCTTTTAGGACAATAGCAAACCAAGCCTTTTCCAACACTGCAGTAACGCTACAGATCTCTGTGGGAAGCTCCAGAGGGGAAACTTGGCTAAAACTCTGAAGTAGATGGATGTGAATTCTCAGGGAGGTGTCTATTGCTGGTAACACCGAGTGGGAGGAATGTCTAAAAATGAGGATCTAAACTAAGCAAATAAAATCCAGTTACCAGGATTAGAACCTGATTTTAAGATAGTCCTCCTGTTCTACATCTCTTTTTCATATATTGCAGGAAAATTAAGACATTGTACTGTCTTGAAGGGAAAGAAGGAAGAAAGTACCCTCTAGCTACATCATCTGAACTCAGTTCCCTGGTACCAAACCTACCTAATTTACCGCTTCTCTGCTGGTACAGTCTAATAGGATCATGGTTTCCAACTGTGTTAAGACACACATTTCTGGCATCTTGTAGTGCTGTGGCCCAGTCAGTATGCTCCAGAGGAGGCCAGGAAGTCATTTACAAAAAGAACGGAAAGTCAACTCTGGTAACACAGTATGCTGCTCATTAAATATACAACAGAAAATAGCAGTGAAATCTTCCTGACATAGATCTAGACAAATTCACAGCTACCTTTACTATGCACCTGCCTCACCCTCTCAAGGTCTGCCCTTTATAGGTGCATACAGAGAAATCATGTTCTTATACTAATGCCCATTGACACCTGACACGTTCCAAGGTCCTGCGCAGCACTGCAGGCTTCTGTTACTGAGTAGCCCACAAACCAAGATTGGTATATGGATGCCTGCCTACTTCTGCAGATCTTTAATGGGAGGAAGTGGATGATGAGAGAGAATTTGAACCTCGTGGGAGTCTGTACACATTTATAAAATATCATTTAAAAAAAAAAAAAAAAAAAAAAGAAAACAAACACAAAACAGAAATGAAGCAAATTCACTACTCTTGCTATTTCCCATCAGTCAGTTACTTCATTCAGATCTCCTGAAAATGGTCATAGGTCCCTATGTGACATGCTCCTCTGGCATGTGCCCATCTCCACCATATTTAAGCTATGAAATACATATATATTTGTAATTAAATTTCTAGTACACTTCAACTCATTAGGTATGGCACAATTGTGTGTTAGATCAAGCGGATAATTTTCTGGACAGGTTGTCACAGTGCCCTTTGACTGGCAGCTTCCTTGTCAGCCTCCAGCAGTTGCCTTGCAGTGATTAAAAAGTCTTGTTCAGCAATACACAGCGTCATTTGTGAACAGCCCAGATACTATGCCATTTAAATTGTCTCAGCCCACCTGGGTAGGCATGCAAAGCTCACCAGCCAAGATCTGACAGTTTGCCCAGCTTGCTCCAACTGCTTGAACATAATGAAGATTTTAACAGGGCTTTGACACTTTTTTCCCTTGATTTTCAATTCTTTCAGCTGCTCCAATGAACACAGTGAGAGCTTTTAAAATACAGTCTCTAGTCTCTTCTGGAAAAGAAAGATATATACTCTGTAATTCTACTCTGAAGATTAGCTTTCTTTGCCATTGCTCATAAAACATACACAAATATAGCCGTATCTACTCATCTGTCCTCCCAGCTGCTCACCATTTTTTTTCTCCCTTTCAGTGCATGTGCATATTTTTGTATTGTTTGAAGGGAAAGGTTGATTGGCTGCTTTTTTACAAAGTTTGCATCCACTTTCCTCTACTCCTAATACTCAGAAAAAAACCAGGCCAGAGCAGAGACATAGTAATATCTCTTACCAAACTGACAGATCTTCTGTAATTTCTTCAAGAAGTCATTAACAACATGGACACATGACCTTACTAGAAATGAGATATACTATGATATGTTTTCACTTCAAATCAGCCTGTTACACCTATGTAGTGTATGAAAGTCCTGAGCTGTGATTTCTTTCCTAATTAAGATAGTCATCTTAGAGAATGCTTTGAGTTGGAATGGACCTTTAAAGATAAACTAGTCCGATCTCCTGCCATGGGCAGTACATCTGTCACTACATCTGGTTGTTCAAAGCTGCATTCATCCTGACCTCAAACACTTCCAGGTATAGGGCATCCACAATATATATGGGCATCTCACCACTCTTACAGTAAAGAATTCCTGCTTTATATCGCATAGAAGTCTGCCCTCTCAGTTTAAAATTACTACCCCTTGTCCTATGACTACAGTCCCTGCGCTTGTAGAGCATCTGCATTTTTCTTGTAAGGCCCCTTTAAGTACTGGAAGGCCATTATAAGGTCTCCCCAGAGCCTTTTCTTTTGCAGGCTGAACAACCTCAACTCTCTCAGCCTTTTTTCATAGGAGAGGTGTTCCAGTCCTCTCATCATTAAACCTCTCTGATCTTCTTGAAGTATTGAGTGGTATTTCTTTTGTATTTCTCCTACTTGCTTGTCTGGGTGTAATACTTAAGTAAAAAAAACTTAGTAGCACTGATACAGCTAGAGATTATAACTTCAGTATACAATGTACTAGTTGGGCTTTTCTATTCTTCATTTTATGCTAGTATTTAAGACAGATTAATTGGTTTTATTTCTCCCACCCCCCAAGTTTTTCATAATTAGGCTATAATTAGAATTAGCTGAGAGTCTTTTCAGAAAATGTTTCATTTTAATTAAGAAAACATTACATTTTGCAGACATTTTAATGAGCTTTTTAAACCTTTTATTTTTATTTTTTTTAGGGCCTTGACTTTCAGAAAATAATTTCTAATTGATGACATGACTTGATCTGAGGACCAGAATAAAAATCCAGCTTTTAATGGGATATTTCTGCATATATATTTTGGTCATGTTGAACTACATGTATTTTGACTAGTTTTTTTGCAACCACTGGTCACAAATGTTTGGATTTGCAATTCACAAGGTATCTCTGAACTTGGACTAAATGACTGGATCATTCTTAAAAAGCAAGAAAAAGGAAAGTAATTCCTAATACTACTGATGCACCAATTGTGTTCATATTTGTATTCACTACAAACCAATGTATTTGCCAGCAAATTTCCACCATAGGAATATATGCTGAAAGTCAGCAAGTATCACAAAACTAAACTGAGACATATTTAGATAAAGTATTTATGAAACTCTTAAACTAGCATCTAATGTATTCACTTCCTCTAATGCCAACTCCATTAGTAAACACTGTGCTATCAACAATAATCCATGTATATTAACTTGCTGTTTCTGTATTACCCTGCTGAACTAAAATTGCTTAGAATACTCCTTCATAGTAATTAGGGTATTTTCATAGGGCACAGTTCCAGAATTACTAAGCACCTTGATAACTTTCATGTATTTTTCTGTCACAGTACATTTAACAGCAAAATCTCAAGAGTATGCCAGAGAAATAACAGAAAACATGAAAATTGTTCCTACAGTGCAGAACTGCAGTGCTTTGGGATTGTGGATTTTTTTATGTTTCCATCAGACACGTAACACACAGGTGACTCTGAGTGGATTATGCTTTTCTCAGTATACAACTTCCACATCCCTAGATTATGTAAACAGATATCTGATAACTGAATTATAGCAATTATCAGAGGTGACAGTTTTAGAGTAACCTTTCACTAAAGCCATGTATCCTTAAAAACTTTTAATGAGATAGAGAATTAGAAATCCCTTTAGTTTTGTTTGGTTTTGTTTTGGGTTTTTTGTTTGTTGGTGGGTTTTTTTTGGTTTGGTTTTTTTTGAGAAAAGAAACTCCAGTCACCTTGTATTTTAAAGGTTTGAGTTTATATGCTCATCCCCCATCTGATATCATCCTCCACAGACTGACATTACAATACAAGTGTGGATGTCAGGGCATCACTTACGAGCTGCAGGTGGAAGAATGAGAAAGGGGAACAGAGGAGCACTGAATAAACAAAGATTCTATTTTCATGTTAATGACTCCCCTTAATGAAACAGAGGTTACAAGAATACTAAATACATATGAGCTACAAGAAGCTGTGCTGTCTCTACACAGAATGTTTTCTCAGAGTTATGCAGGAGGCATCAGCAGGTTCCTTTAATGTTGTTCTTTGGGGTTTACATTTCTCCAGTGTGGTAGTAGGAGGGGGTGATTCACAGAGCAGCCAAAACCAAGAGAATACAAAACAAAATTCTCTTGGAAACAGATATAAGAAATGCAGCTTTAAAAGACATTACAGTTTCTCTGACAACATTTGCAGGCAAAGCCTTCTAAAGACTAAAACTGGAAAGCTCAGTGGTGTTTACTCACAAGACTTAGTCACCCAGAAACCATCTACCAGACCACATGACAGTGTGAAAGTTGCAATTAAAATATCAGTGAGCAATCAAGAAAATGCATTTTTACTTTCATTAACTATTCAAAAGTCTTTAAGTTTTTCCAGATCTTGCTTGCCTGTCAAAAGAAGCAACATTAAGTAAATGCAGCCTCAAGAAGGTTTGATGCCAATGGCTTTGCTTTGTGTCTTCCTGATCTGTCCCAGTGCCTTCTTGAAAACTCTCAGTTTAGATAGTCCCGGAAGCTGTTTGTATTAGAGCAACTCCTCAGCCTTCCTTAGATATGGGAATATAGCCCTCATTCTCTGCACAATACCGGGGTGTCCTTGGTGATCCCTTCAAAACCATCTGATTTAGAGAAAACACTGGGAACAGGAGAGTATCCCCACAGCCCGCTTTCCTTGAGAAGTTGTGACTTCAAGACATTTTCCTTCAATATTAATTTCTGCTCTTAAGAATAACTGGAAGTGAGTCTTCTGACTTTTCAGGCTGATTAGACTCTGCATATTTCCAAGCCAAAATGTATAATAATTAATATAAATAAAAATAAATTAAAAA
>WTSP01016742.1:0-64758 GCA_025331215.1 Actenoides lindsayi | reverse complement strand
CCTCTCCCAAGTAATATTCATTTTACTAGGGAAAGATTAAATGGAAAACAAAAAATGTAGGCAGAGACAGAGAAAATATAATAATAATAAAATAATTAATGAAAGGGGAGATAACAAAAAGAGAGAGAAATAAAACTGAAGATAGACAAGTGATACACGGTCGCTCACCACCCACTGACTGATGCCCAGCCAGTCCCTGAGCAGTGATTGATCCCCACCAGCGAACTCTCCCCAGTTTATACACTAAGCATGATGTCCTATGGTATGGAATATCCCTTTGACTAGTTCGGGTCAGCTCTCCTGGCCATGCTTCCTCCCAGTTTCTCGTGCACCTGCTCACTGGCAGAGCATGGGAAACCAAAGAATCCTTAATATAGGATAAGCACTACTTAGCAACAACCAAACCACCAGTGTGTTACTAGCATTATTATTATCATCCTAAATCTGAAACACAGCACTGTATCAGCTACTAAGAAGAAAATCAGTTCTATCCCAGATGAAACCAGAACACAGGTACATGGAGTAAGATGAGAATGGGTGGAAATACTTCCAGACAAGAAGGTTATTTGTGTGAACATTGGCTGTTTCTGTCCACATTCAGTCTCAAGTAATTGCTGGCCCAAGCAGCTGTCATTGTCTGCTTTTATACATAATGTTGGGGTTTTTTTATTTAAATTCTGGCCTTCTTTCCTCACAGTCACTCATCTTCTATCCTAGTCCCTTGTGCAGCGTGCCTTCAGAACATCCTTTCCCTTCTCATTACCTGATAAACCAGTATATTGGCTCTACCAGGCAAAATGTTAGTGGTGTGATGTGTTGATTTGTAATTATATGGAAAAGAACACACTGTCAGCAAGTCTGGGAACACACTGTTAGCAAGTTTGGAGTTGACCCCAGATTGTAGGGAGTGGTCAATATGATGCATAAATAAGGCTGCTGCTCAGATGAATATCAGATTTTGAAGAAGTGATCTGATAGAAATGATCTGAAAGTGAACAACTGGGAGAAACCTATTGTGTAGTAAGCAGCTCTAACAAAAAATTATTAAGGGTTGGTGGTGGACATGCTGCATAGGAGTAAATAATTCTTTCTCACAACAGTGAGGGCTAATCCTGTACAGCACTGCATTAGTCACTACACAGTGACAGCAGAGGTTATATCCACTTTCTTCAGTACTTCTGAAACTGTGTCTCGACTATTGTGTCCAGCTTTGGAGTCCCCAGGGCAAGAAAGAAATAACAAACTGGAGTAAGCCTAACAAAGCCTGAAGAAGAGGAGAGTTGGCGGGGACCTTGTCGCGCTCTACAACTCCCTGAAGGGAAGTTGTAGTCAGGTGGGGGTTGGGCTCTTCTCTCAGGCAAATAGTGACAGGACAAGAGGGCATGGCCTGAAGCTCTGCCAGGGGAGATTTAGGTTGGCTATCAGGAGATGATCAGATATTGGAATGGACTGCCCAGGAAGGTGGTAGAGTCACCGTCCCTGCATGTGTTTAAAGAAAGGCTGGCTGTGGCACTTAGTGCCATGGTCTAGCTGATGTGGCGGTGTTGGGTCATAGGCTGGACTTGATGATCTCAGAGGTCTTTTCCAGCCTCAGTAATTCTGGGATTCTGGGATTCTGTGATACAGAGTCACACATGTTAGTGTGAATGCATGTTGTAAGCATCCGATGAAAAGCACTAATAGTAACAGTGCACAGTAAAAGCAATCAATAATGCAGATACTTCCTTTTTTTTTTTTTTCCTACCAATATTTCCAGACAAAACCATGCAGAACTGGCCCAGTGCCTTTTCTTTGTCAGGTAGCAGTCTGGGTGTCCTAAGCCATTTTCATGTTGTGCACTGTGACACCTTGCTTTTCATTCCATTTGTGATAGGATGACCCTGACCTTAAATTGCTACTCAACCACTACAGTTGTTTAAGAAATACAGAGGCCCATACGCATCTAATTAGTTTTATAACCAAGAAAATGACCATATGAGCAGGAGAGAGAAAAAAATGTTACTGTCCCCTGAACCCGATAATTGCTTTGAGGACTACTTTATGGTGCATAGCTGTAGACTTAGGAAAGTACAGTGGCCACCTTTTCTAATCAAAGTCACAAGGATTTTGACACCGTCTCCCACAGCATTCTCCTAGAGAAGCTGGCGGCTCATGGCTTAGACAGGTTAAACCTTTGCTGGGTTAAAAACTGGCAGGATGGCTGAGCCCTGAGAGATGTAGCGAATGGAGATAAATCCAGTTGGTGACCAGTCACCAGTGGTGTACCTGACACCTTTTTATCAACAATCTAGATACGGGGATTAAGTGTTTCATCAGTAAGTTTGCAGATGACACCAAACTGGGTAGGAGTATCAGTCTGCCTGAGGGTAGACAGGTCCTGCAGAGGGATCTGGACAGGTTGAATCAACAAGCTGAGGCCAATTGTATGAGGTTTAATAAGACCAAGTGCCAGGTCCTGCATTTTGGTCAAAACAACCCCATGCAATGCTACAGGCTTGGGGAAGAGCAGCTGGAAAGGTGCCTGGCAGGAAAGGTCTCGTGGGTGCTGGCTGACACCCAGATGAATATGAGCCAGCAGTGTGCCCAGGTGGCCAAGAAGGCCAATGGCATCCTGGCCTGGATCAGAAAGAGTGTGGCCAACAGGAGAATGGAAGTGATTGTGATCCTGTGCTTGGCACTGGTGAGGCCACACCTTGAGTACTGAGTCCATTTCTGGGCCCTTCACTGCAAGAAAGACATTGAGTTGCTGGAGCGAATTCAGAGAAGGGCAACCAAGCTGGTGAAGGGTCTGGAAAGCAAGTTCAATAAGGAGGGACTGAGGGAATTGGGATTGTTTAGTTTGAAGAAGACAAGTCTGAAGGGAGACCTTATTGCTCTCTACAACTACCTGAAAGGAGGTTGCAGTGAGGTGGGTGAGGCCTCTTCTCTCAACTAAATAACAACAGGACTGGAGCAAATGGCCTGAAGTTGTACCAGGGGAGGTTTAGCCTAGATATTAGGAAGAATTTATTTACTGAAAGAGTAGTCAGGTGCTAGAATGGGGTGCCCAGGGAAGTGGTTGGGTTGATGGTTGGACAAGTTGAACTTAGAGGTCTTTTGCTGTCACAATTCTGTGATTTTGTACCTTATGCCTTAATATACCTTTCAAAATTTCTGTAAAATTCCAACCTTCTGGCTATCAACCTCTAACAACCACATATGACTTTGCCTCTGTCCATTGTATTCTGCTAATCATAACTAACAGCTTTGACATGACATCAGTCCCCTTCTTCAAGCCAGATAAATATAAAACATAAGTTGGACCTGACATTTCCTCTCTTGTTCCACCAAAAGGTAGGTGAGGGAACCACAGAGCTCTCTGCCAGCCAAAGATGACTACTTCTCAGTCGTCACCCATTCTGAACGTTTTGCCACTATCCTCATTTTCCTGAATGCACACCAATGCCAAGCAGAAATGCTGCAAGTTTAAAGTGGTTTAAAGTTATGAATGATTTATATCAAAAGCACAAAACCCAAACAAGTGATAGGACACAGCCAGGTGTATTGCAGCTCCTTCTC
This sequence comes from Actenoides lindsayi, assembly GCA_025331215.1. Classification (NCBI taxonomy): domain Eukaryota; kingdom Metazoa; phylum Chordata; class Aves; order Coraciiformes; family Alcedinidae; genus Actenoides; species Actenoides lindsayi. The sequence continues at coordinate 61,200 of WTSP01016742.1, read as the reverse complement.
CACTGTTTCCCACAGGATGTCATGTCGTGCTGCAGAGAAGGCAATAGCAGGTCCTTCCCAGAGACTACCTAAGGCAGTCCTTGACATCCAAAGGCATATTACACATAATTTTCCAGTCCTTCTGCTGGATATCCTTATCTCTGCCTTAACATCTCTTTACCACTAGTAATCTGGTCATGTTAATGGCTGAGACTTTCTCAGGTCACATATATAAACTACACAGTTATTATCCCTGGAAGAAGGTTTGTGAACATTCACAGAATACTTTGAACAAGTTCTGCACCCTATCTGATATGATGCTTCCTAGGGAAGACTTGTCTGGATCCACTGCAGAAAACCTACAGACAGGACCCAGACTGACCAGAATGAGCATGAGCAGAAACTGGAGTAGTGCAGCAGATTAGAATTCTAGAGTTTAACACAAGCAGCATGGTGCCTCAGGAACTCGAAGAGGCTGAACACTTGCCTCAGACATGATCAACCTTTCTTCAAAGTTTTCTAGCATGGTGAGGTATTACAGACAGATGGAATAATTTTGAGTATGAGAATTGGTTTTTTAGAAGATGGAAGGAGGAAGATAAGAAAACTGATCTGATGATGCATATTGCTCTTTATGCATCCAAACCCACTCTCCAGTTGGTTCCAATATGTCAGTGATCAACTCTCTGAATGAATTAACTTAATGATGTAGATATACCTTTAATTAAGTTCATGAGACTATCTCAGAGCTAGTAGCTGGAACTCACAGAGAAGGACTGAGGTCCAGAAGACTAGGAAACAAGATACATGTTTATAATAGTGGATGAAGGCTGAAAAAGAGATGAGCTCAGTAGTCCTAGAAAAATGCGCAAGATCTGGTATGGACTTTCTGAGAACAAGAAAAACCAGAGAGAAAACCTAGCCTCTCCCCTGCTTGGCAAATAATAGGGTTTATGCATAAGTGAGCAGCAAGAGATGTTTCCTCCAATAAAATGTTTGACAGTTTCACATCATTCTTCCATGAGCAATCCAGAAAAAGGATATGAATCTATTAGATGATAAGTGGAAACATATATTATGTCTACTATGGAAAAAAATCAAATAATAAAATCACTGTTTCAGGTTTTGTATTGTATTTATTCATCCTCATCTGACTTCACTTTTCAGACTTAAGATCACTAGGTGTACCTACTACTGAACTGTCAAAGGTCATGACAAGTTTTACTCTGTAGAAATTCTAACTTTTCAAGGCTGTTATCAAAAATTGTAAACCAGGGCTGGAAGTCTGGATGTCCCGAGTTCAGCATGATCTCACACTATCTCTGAAAATTTATAGTCCTAAATCTAGAAATGAATTATGAAACAATATTTTTCTAAGCTCAGTTACATCTCTAACTAGAAAACATCCAATTGAACTCAGTAATGATGCCACAATGTCAGAACAGTGAGATAAGAATGAGGTTTTTAACCTTGGTATGTCTGACTTCACCAAAGCATAAATCTTTACAAGGCACTTCGTGCTGCTTTTAAAGTGCTGCATAGACATTTACTGTCCTAAGCAATAGCAAAATCAAGCGTAGGAGCTTGGAAGCTCAAAACATAAGCACTGCACTTATTTAAGGTACACAAAACTCTCTAATCCTAGGAGAATTTAATCACTTGTCCCGTGATTAGCACAAGCCATTACTCAGGATATTTGTTTTTCCACTTCAGTGACACTACTGGTATTGTCACATATTTCTAACATAACAATTTTAGATGGGGGTCCAATGGACTATTATGCCCTATCCTTACAAACTCTTCTCAAAAGATCTTACAAATTTTTCAACTGCATACAACAGAAAGATCAAACAACAGTCAAATAATGATTTCTGATAGGCTTACCTGGAGAATAAACAGGTCCACCTGAATTTGTGGTGCACTGCATTACAGTGACATGTTTACATTAACATTGAGAAAAGAGAAAATCCCAGACCTTTGATTAGTAAAAACACAGGGTTTGAACACTTCTCTTAAATCTGTAAAAGATCACTTGAGAGCTGTGAGAGGGATATTTCTGAGCTAAAGTTATATGCTGAGAAAGACAGCATAGCTTTAGTGGCTCTGGTTAAGTTTCTTTTTCAGAGACAGGAAATCAACATCCAAACTTTACAACTGTTGCATAACCAGAAGGACTCTGAAAACTTCCCAATGGCAGGTTTTTTTCTCTTTAAAGCAGAGAAAAGGGATGGCAAGACCATGGGAAACTGTCACCATAGCTAAAAATTGGACCAAGTCTGCTCAATTACAATTTATATTTAAAAACTACACCAGAAGCAGTCTTTAGAAGTAGAAACTCATTGCAAGTGGGAGGTTTCATTTTTAAAATCATCACTGAAATCTTCTGGTGGCATTGAAAGGCAGATCAGAAAATGAAGCAGAGAGATATCCAATTAGAAAGACCAAAACCAGTAACTCTTGTGACTGTGGAAAACTGGTTAGGAGGGTTTGAGTAATATGAGCTCAGCAGACCCCACATACAGAACAGGGAATCTAATCCACCTCAGCAACCTTGTGAGCAAGTGTCCTGTTTGCCAAAGTGGTTCATGTTGAAGCACACGCCATCTGTAAGGAATATCAGAGACTCCAAGGAGATGTCATGCTTGATAAAGCTGGTAATGGCAATGCCCACCTGAAGTGCCAGTCATAGTTCTGACGGGTGGGTGCAGAAGGAACCACTGGCAGTAATGAGTTTTAATGAAAATCAGCACATCAGAAGCAGTCCGTACTAGAAAGGTTTTAATCATTTTATTTTTTTTCATTTTGTATTTCTTTTCTTTCTTTTTTAAGCTCTGTATGGTGAATGATGTCCCTTTTGTGTTTCAATCAGTAGCTTAATGCTAATTTAGTTTGCTATCATTTCACTGTGGTGTTCATCCAATAAATTTATCCTTTTTTCATTACAGATATTAATTTAATCTGTGCGTGGAACTCAGTCTGTGCATGAAATCTTTAATCACCCTTGCTACTCCTCAGAAAACACACAGTTCACCTTTTACTACACTTACGAATAGGACAACCTTCTTTTCGGTCACATCATTCTGTGCTTCTTGACCAAATCTGAGAGGGAACATGGAACTGAATTTGGTCCTGCAAAGCGATAGTTTTGAGTTTTGTTGCTTTGTACCCAGTACAGAATTCCCAACAATTCTTGAATTCTCCATACCAATATGAGATTTGGCAAAGGGTCATCCTTTAGGACATTTTTATGCTAACAGTGATGCAAAGACACTCTATTGGGAGCCTGAATTTTAGCTCAGATGCTAATGAGGTAGGTGTGAATTAAGCCAATGCGATTTCTTGGGGGCTGGGGGTTGACGTGCAGAACAGCATTCTGGTAAGCTATAATTTTTTCCAGGTTACTGGCCTTTGTCCAGTATCCAGTGCTTTGGCTTATTGTGTCACTTTTAACGTTTTTTACCATCATACCAATTACATACACCAATTAGAAGAATGTCCCCTTTACCCCACAAGGTAAACCTCACAAGACAAGGAATTTTGTACCAGAAATTAACTTGGCCCATCCTAAACTGAAGACGTTGGAAATGGACAGCTTCATTTGCAAAAGAATTAAACATATGCATCGTACACAATAAAGCAGAATGCAGTCACACAATCTGATTAACAGATTTGGATTTATCCTGTAGCCCTTTCTAATTTTCTTTCTCTTTCATATTGACTAATAACATGCTTGTGAGTTCCTGCTAAGGAATTAAACCTCAGCTGTACAGTAACTCTTAAGCTGTTCTTCAGTTTGTTCTATTGGATACATTGTTTGCTTAAAATAAACCCCTTTACAAATGAATGAATATTAGTCTTAAACCTGTACTTATGAATTAGGCTTATTTGTGATATGAAATTATAGTACAGATAGACCCTTTGATGTCATGACAGAACATTTTGCAGTGTTAAAGCAAAGATGTAATGCCATCCAACATTGAATATTATGTTAGGGTAGGAGAAAAAAGAAAACATTTAATTTTTTAGAGCTCTTACATCTTAGATCATTATGGCAAGATTTTTCCTTAAGGAAAATAGACTTCATTAAAATGTACATCTACTTTCTCTTTCACCTCACATACATTTCAGATTAATCTCCTGCTAAAATAACACCTCATACTACAAGTTGTCTCATTTGTGGTACAGGAGATTTGCAGTACCCTGACCATTTATTGTCCTCTGGCAAAAAAAAAAAACAACAAACCTCTTCAATTAATTACTTTTATCTCATTTGCCTGTGTTACCACTTCAAAATACAATTTTTGCATTTTTATCAAGAAAGTGGGCACAATCAGGGCTATATATTCAGTAGGTGTAAGACCCTTTACCTATGCAAGGTTTAATTTGGCTCCCTCCTCTGTGAGCTGTATATAGAAGATGAGTTTCCCAACAACAACAAAAAAAACCAAACCACAATAAAAAAAACCAAAACACCCGAACAAAAATTCTCAAAGAATTCTACCATAGGAGCTTTAAGATGAAATTTCCTACTAACAAAAAACTTTGTTTCTACACGTCCTACCTAGAAAAGACGCAAGCGATATGAAATTGTAACAGGCATCCTACATTAAAGACTTAGAACAGGCAAAGAACGTTTGCCTAAATATCTAACAAATCATGAAACTGGTTTCTGCAGCAGCTGGTAGGAGTTATATCACTGGATTATATAATTTTCAAATGGAAGGTTAGGGAGGAATCTAATGACACTGTTTTGAACCCACCTTCCCTTGTTGGAAAGTGAACCCTCATCATCAAGGGCAAGGTCACCAGGTACAACTTCTTTGGATCATCAGTTGCCTACTCCTATTAGTGTGCGTTGAATCACTGAAATTTTCAGACACCACATGCAGCAGGACCATTTATGGTAGAATTTGTTCTGACAAGCTCAGAATCAGCCTGTATTCACCTCCTTTATTGGAAGTATGAGACACTTTGTAGGTCAGCACTGTCAAGTCTGTTCTTTTATTTAGGGGGAAGACTTGTCATTCATTTTCTGGTCTGTCTCTGAGAAGTCTCATCTTTATTATACAATGTCTTTTGAATTTCACTTTGATTTCAGTGCTTTTTTGTCCTGTGAAGGAAGAAAATCTTTATCATCTTATTTTTCAGTTTTACACTACAGTTTCCTTAGGACTAAAGTCCTGCAAAATCTGCAACGCAAACTGGAGGCTAATATCTGGAATAGGACATCCTTTTACACAATGTGCAATGCAGCACAGAGGCCTCAAGAAATTATCATTCAAAAAATCACACTTCTATGTGTTTAGGGAGCGACAGTGAAATCGGAAAGAGAGCACAGCTATGTATGATAGATATATATATATCAATTCCTCCTTAGCTATTGGTGTTCTCAGGGAACACAAACAACAGCCAATGTCCACACAAAGGTGTAGCTACCTTTAGGACGTATCTCCTGTAGTAGTCATGCAATTATTATAGCTATAGTTGCAACTCAATATCTGTTCTTGGCAGCATGTCATTAGACAATGTATACAGAACAGTGAGGCGAAAAAACAACTCCTGCAGTACTCAAGAATTTTAATCCATTCTACAGTTGACAGCCAAAGAAACTGGATTGACATATCACTAGAAGATATCTTTTCATCTGTTACTTTTAGTCCTCAGTGACCTCTTTAAAATAAAAAATGGATGGCACTTTTTTAACAGTCAATATAAAAGGAATTTGTTGTGCTTCATAGAAATGTCCCCCAGAGAACAAATCTTTTATCCTATTATTTACTATTTCTGTATATACTGAAACAATTTAAAGTTAGAAAGATTTCTAATGTGGCAGAGGCTAGAATTTGGAGGTGAAAGCCTCTCCATCACTTGGAAGCTGTTCTGAGATATCAGCCAACCAGCTCCTACTTGCTGAAATGCACTGCAGTCCTGATGGATAGACAGCGTAATGCTGCTATGGTACCCTGCTGATCGATTTATCACACCAACTATTTCTCCACCATGATCCCCTTAAGGAAAAGAAGGAAATAGGGAGAATAGAGCCAGGGACATAAAAAGAAGTAAAACACAAATAATCTCCATCAAGCTAGTAGCAATTTCCCAGTGGCACCAGCAACTGACAGGGCCTTTGTACCATAAGATGAAGAAACATGCCGTAAGATGTATGTCATCTGCAAGCTCCTCCACTTCAAACTGCAGGGCAGTGGGTGCCAGAATGACAGAGAGCAAGAACAGACAAAAACTTCATTTCCTACATATGGAAATTTTGACTTAAAGATGCAAAATGAGTCCTGTTTCAACTAGTATTATGACATTATTTTTTGTTATTGTTGGAGCAATTCTCTTTTTATGAGCCCAGATCTCCTGGAAAAGATGAAAAGACTAATAATACATGGTTTTAAACCTCTTGCTATATTGTCTGCTTAAAAATTCCAGCACTGTTCTTTAATTAAAAAAAAAAAACCAAGAAGATAAAGATGGTAAATACTTTCATCAAAGAAGAACATTTTTGTTGCCCTGTTAGTTCTTGCTGAAATTATCAATAATGAAATTTGGTGTTTTGGAAGTCCTTGGAAGTTGTTCAATGTATTAGAACATTTAGAAAAATCCTGGCATATCAGTTTCACATAACACAATGACTTAGCTCTGGAGAGTGACATTATTGGTCACTTGAATTGAACAAATGAATGAATAGTAACATAAATTCCAAGAGTTGAGTTTGGGCAATTCAGTTCCATGTGACAAAGCATTCTGGAGAACTTACATGAGATCTTCAATTAGTAGTAAGTGAACGGATTTTGAGTCAATGCTAAACACTGATATTTGGAAAAGTCAAGCATAGAAATACAGATTAGGCCACTCTGGACAGGGCAAGAAAGGAAGTCTGAATAATGCTCTTTACTTCTCCAAAGTGGAAGTGGGAAACAAGACCAAGAAGAGATTTGGCTCAAAGCAGTGCATATTCAGTGAGTGACTCTGGGAGCAAGAACAGCAATTTTCAGTAGAATGACTTCAGATAGCAAATGGAAAACAAATTCTTGGATGACAGAATGGCTGTTTCTTTTCTCTCCCACCCCTAGCCACCAAAAAAAATTCAAGAAAAATAATATCTATTCAGTTGTTCGATTTCTGTAGAGGCAGTTGGTCTATAGCTCATGTTACTCTTTTCATTAAAATGTTATTGAAATAGTTATTCCTCTTCTATTTACAGTGCCTGAAAACCAGGGACTTTATGAAATGTAGTGAATATTTGAAGTATGCTTATAATCATAGTTAAGATTGAGGGGGCCAGGGGGGAGTTATTACCCTCCCCCCCCTCAAATCAAGAAGGAATAAAAGAAAACTGTCAAACACGTTTATAGAACACTTGCTAAGACTTCTGCTTTCTGCAGCTGGACAAGTATTCTGAGGAAATGTGTTTGCCCCATTCTTTTATTGCTTCTTAGCGAGTTGATAATGGCTTCTGTTGGAGACATGATGCTGATTTAAATGGATCTGACATCTTCATGCGGGGGGTGGAGCATCACTGGTCACAGAGAGACCCTGTGCCTAGTCACTGGAGGTTTTCAAGACAGCCAGACAAATCCATAGCTAAACTGATCTTCATCAGCATTTCACTTCAAGCAGGATTCTGGGCTACTGAAGTCCAGGTATCTTCTAACCAACATTTCTGCATAGAATTCCAGGAATAACCTTATGTTCCTACATTATCTTCTTATAAAATACATATAAATTTAATTTAGTTTAATACAGAGATGAGAAATTTGTACTTGTATATTTTTAAATCGCTAGATATTGTTTATCTTTTAATACAAAACCAAATAAACCTGAAGAAAATGTTCTTTTCTTTTTTTAAGTACTGATTATGAAGTAAAATAGACTTTTTATTTCCACTATTTTCAAGCAAAATGAAACAAATAAGCCATCATACACACAAATCACACAGAAATAAGAAACAGTCCTAAACAGAGGAGAGGACAAATAGGTTTTAACAGACCTGGTGGTCTCCACAAAATGAACTGCTAAAACATTATTTGAATCCATCTTTTTAAAGCTGGGAGGAGAAACAATGACCCCTGCTAATTGGTAGGTTAGACGGGATGGATTCAGTGTGTCATGAAGCATCCTGCTTACCTATATGTGGTACCAGACAGCACTGGTAACCTAGTCTTTTCAACTGGAAAAGGCGACAAGCAGAGAAAACTGCTTTTATCAGACTGCAGATGAAGATGATATCTGCAGCTGGTAATGCAGATGCCAGCATATACCTTATGTTCAGATAAAGGGAGAGTCATTCGGTGGTGCTGCCTTAAGGCCCTTAGTTCAAAGTGGTAAAATCTGAGAGAGATACAACTGGTGGGAACCAGCTGAATTTAGCAAACTGCTTTTGACTGCAACAAAAAGAGGTTCCTACTGTGGGGGCTGTATTTCAGTGTAACAGTAGAGCTCATAGACCTGTGAAAACAGAATGTTTGTTTGCAGCCAGGTACTATGAAAAGAGAAAAGAACTCATTTCTGGGGGCTTTTAGAACATGCTCTTTGCTTTTGGGTTACAAACTGATTATTAACGAACAACAAAATATTTATTTTTCTGCTTTGTGGAAGGGAGAAAACATAAAAAAACCCCTCAACATCCTGCATCCAGATGTGCTGCACTTTACTAAAGGTGTCTTAACTAAGCAGTTGTCTTAAGCTTTATTGAATACTACACATACTGAAGATCTTCCTAGGAGAAAGACACTTTTTATTATGGCATTTTCTCTCATTCTTAGAATAATCTCTTTGTTTAACGCCTTCTATTGAACAGGGTTTTAACAGTCATTTGCCCAGGGATAGAGAAAGAATGGAGTTTTGGTTGTTTTCTTTTTTGCTTTCTGATCCTCTAACACAGGAAAAAAATGGTGATATTTAATATAAGTATTTATTTAACAGAAGGACTTTCCCAAAGACACAAATATGGAATCCACAGCCCATTCAGACACTTCACTTTCTTGAGTAATTGAGTCTTTTGCTCTTCAAGAGCAGCCTATTACAAAGCAAATTGGTGCTTTGTTTCTCTTTAACAATCTTTCTTCTCCTCTGATATCCTAATCTCGCCAGGCAGTTAGTAGAAGAAGCACGTTGTTCCATTTGCTTGAATAAACTACTGTAAAAAGTACTCAATGACCTACATGAACATAATGTTCAATTTACTCCCTAGGACTGAATGACAAAAGAAAGGTGACTTTTAATGATTCTAAAAGCATCGAATGAGATCAATAAACCATCAAAGATTTGATCCCAGGAGACCTCTTAGCAGCTCTCTTTACTCATAGCTTCCTTTCAGAGAAGATTGTATGTGAAAATGAAGTTCTCTGTCTGTTAATGGATTTTTAGTCTCTTTTGTATGCATTAAGTAAAGTATAATTATCACCTGCATTCTTCAAGCTTTCAAGAATGTTACTTGTGTCTCTGCTATTTTCTTGTTTTGATGAAAGTTGCAACCCTTCATCCTCAAGAGCTTTGTTATAAAAAAATACTTTGTAAAGCCATGCCTTGTTTTAGCAAGAAAATTCGGTTTTTTCATAGAATACTCTGATTTTGAAGGTACAAATAAATAAATAAAAAGCTAAATACTATAGAGAGCCTTCCAGTGTGCCTCATTCGGTTCATTAGGGGCCCTTATGTTTTCTATGGCAATCTGAGTTCCTTGTTAATGTCTCTATTTCCCCTGACGAGGGAAAGCTGGATCTTTAGGTAGTCCCTGGTTGACTCATCATGGGAATGGCACCCATACAAAAGAGTATTTTGTTAGAAAAAGTGTATCAGTCAATTCAACAGTGACTGAAATTAATGCATTTTAACAGTAAATTAGGCTTACTAGATGTTCTTATTTGTATCACTGACTTGCATTAACAGTCACCTGATGGATACAACAGCCAAGAATGACTCTCCTAAGAGTCTGCATTATGGTAACATATATGGCTTTGCTCTTTTTTTTTACTTTTTGTTTGGTTCATAGGGGCAGGCAGAATTTAAGGCTTCTGGCAGATTAAAATTTTTTAATCCACAATTTCTAATATATAGTTCATCATATTTCCCTGACTACAAGTGGTATTATTCTATGCAGATTAATAATGCTTTTTGGTACTTGTATAATACTAACTGAAGCAGCTTTTTATTTTATTTTAAAGATATGATCACAGGGACGGCAACATAAATGTATACCAGTGCTGTGCTAGCAGATTAGAGAGAAAATGGTATGAACAAAACTGTAATTCTCCTATTTCTCAAGCTGAGTTGTATACAGAACACATGTTTTGTAAAGTAAGTAATTTTTGTCCATTTCTTTCAAAATATACATAGTTATTTGTAAAACAAATGGGAACGAAATACATGTGCATGCACAAGAAAGTAATCGCCAAAATGAATGTAAATAGAAATCCAACTAGTCTGCCATGCTGTATCTGACACAAATGACCCTGATATGTCAAAGAATAATCACATATATCATTAAATTGTTCAATGAAGGATTTACATTTATGTAAGTGCCATTTTAGACTTTACTAAAACATGAATTTTGGTGTCCTAGAGTAAGCTAAGGAACACATTTTAAGAAGATAATCTTATCTCCCTCTTATTTAAAAGAACTCTAAAGATTTAGTTGAGTAACACAGTTACAACCTGTTCTCTATTTGTAAGTTAAATGAGCCTTTGAAGTAGTTGGCTGAAGCATGGACACCTGATCTGATGGACAAATCTAAAATTCAAGGTACTTCCTGAATTCTATTGCTTTCTTCATTACATCTCACATGACAAGAAGACCATCACTGTCTGTCTCTCCATTTCCTCAGTGGAAAAAATAGAAATGATAGAGCTAAGCAAAGCTATCTTCTTAATTTGATCAATTCAGACTACATTCTTTGAGCCTGAGGCTGGCAGTCAGGAAGAACACATATGTAAGAGGGAACAATGAGAGCTCTGCTTCCCTGCTCTTTGAGTGTTATGCATGTATGCAATATACAGGGGATCAGAAATATTTCTTACTAAGGGAAGACACTACGAATCTTGTTCAGACAAACTAAATCTTGTAATTTTATATGGAAAATGATAAGCAATCTCTCATGTAGTTCCCCACATGTTTCCTTAGAATAATCCCATTATAATGAAAAGAAGCCAGATTCCCGGAAGCATTAGTGACTTCTAGGTTAAACTAAAGTACTTGGAACAAGGCCACTGAAGTTGTTTAACAGTATGTAGTATTACAAGTGGTTACTGAACAGTATGTTATTTTCATGTTGAAGCGCAAACCCTGCTCTCTACCATGCAATAAAGGTGGGGTTTTTTCCTTCTTCTCCCACTTTTTCCATTAACCTGCCTGTCCACCCGACAGCATCCAAATCTAAAATGCCTTTGTGCAATGAACATTTGGTGGATTAAATTAAAAACTAACATTTTCCATAAAACTTAATTAGTTGCTAAATTTTCAATGAAACTATAGTTTGAAAAATAAAAAATGTCTTTCATTTCTCCTTTATATCAGTTATTTTTTAAAAATAAAAATAAAATATCATTCCCCAATTCTTGTAAGCCAACTCAATTGGATTAAACTGCAAATCTTCTCCTGACTTAGAATCATAGAATGTTTTGGGTTGGAAGGGACTTTAAAAAGGTCATCTAGTCCAAACCTCCTGCAGTGAGCAGGGACAGCTTGCTCAGAGCCACGTCCAACCTGAGCTTGAATGTTTCCAGGGATGGGGCATCTACCACCTCTCTAGGCAGCCTGTTCCAGTGCCTCTCCATCCTCATTGCAAAAAATTTCTTCCTTAGATCCAGTGTAAATCTCCCCTCTTTTAGTTTAAAACCATTACCTCTTGCCCTGTCACAACAGGTCCTGCTAAAAAGGCTTTCTGATTTATAAGCCCCCTTTATTACTGAAAGTATTCCCAGAGCCTTCTCTTCTCCAGGCTTAACAACTCCAAGTTCAACCACATGTTATGTTTTAACTATTTAATCCCTTGTCTCCAGTCAACGTCAGTAAGGGTAACAATTATAATGTGAAAAATCTGAATGATGTGGAAAGCTTGCAGCTCATTATAACAGATTTTTCACAATACTTCTAAAATTTATATTGTTATCAAGAAGAACCTTTCACTGAAATCTGAGTGCATAGCTTCTTTCCATGTTTTATCTTCCTCACCACTTCAGGCAGACTCTTTATCAGAGGAATACAATAAAAACATGCTTGGTCTGTATCTATACTCTGTAGGTTAGGGACAGCAATTTTGTTTTGCTTTTTTTTTGGTCCACAGCAAAATGAGACAGCTCTCCCTGAATGATTCCCAAAAAAACAGCTGTAAGAAATCTGGATGCTGGAAACCTAACAAGTTTAAATGCCACAGTTTAAATCACAACTCTTATCTAGGTTCCTTATTAAAATAATTCAAAATCATCAAGTTTCAAATAAACATAAACCAGGTATTCTCTGTTTATGATGGTAAGTATCTGCATGCATGAGACCTGGCTGATCTGATTTAACAGTAATCACATTACTTGCTTAAACCAGAGAGGAATCCAGGTCTCCCAATTACTAGTTCATTCAACTCAATGTCAATATAATTTTCCAGTCAAAATATTGATTAAAAATGAAAATAAAAAGTAGTAGTATTGACCAAACAAATTAAACAGTGCATGTTCTGGCAATAAACACTCTTTATTCTACTCTGTCTTGAAAAATAGCTATTGATTGCCAACATCTGGCTACAAAGCTACTTCCTGTCAAGCCAATTTTATTGAGAACAGTGATATGTACTGGCAAAATTAAGCAATAAAGAATTTTGTATATTTATTTTTTTTTTGCATAAATACTATTTTTATACAAAATAACAATGATAACTATATTATGAACCAATCATTGTAAGGCAATAAAAATAAGTGGCTTTTGTAAGCCACAATGATGGAGTTTTAAGGGTTTATGGATACATATCACATGTATATTATCTATTCTGTACCATGTTTCCAGTACAATTTGAATGCCTCCTTAGACAGAAAAAAAGACTATCTGACTAGCAAGCACTCATCACAGTAGTATACACTTCAACTCATGTATTTTGTGGCAAACAATTTTCTCTTCCATAGATCAAAAAATAAGGTAAAGCTCAAAGGACAATAGCACTTCTAGCAGTTTATAATCTCACAGAAAAATCACACTTATCAGTCCTCTACACCACTCAAGAGAACCTCCAAACTATCTTTCACAACTTCGTGACTTCCAGCACACCAAAAGAAGACCTTTAGATATATTTATATATGAGGTACATGAGAGAGTATTCTTTTCCAGCAGAGAAGGGAAACTTGAAAAATTCAGACACATTCACACTAATAATGAGAAAAAAACTAGAACTAATCCCATGTGGTGAGTTAATTGTGGGTTTACATTTATTCTGATTTTCTTCCCTTTTTCTTTCCTTATGTCATCTTTCTTTCCTTGTTTCAGGGACAGTCAAAACAATCAGTGCTGGAAGCACAACTTCATGTGGGTCCTTTTGATTCTGAATGCTCAAGCTTCAACTTCACTCTGCCTACTTCTATCTCTCAAAGCAGAAAAAAAAAAGAAAAAAATCCTTACTTTTTAATCTTTTAGAAGAGCAGTAAATTTGTGTTGGTTTGTTTCCTTAAAGACTAATCAAGAGAGAAGGATTCAGTACTATTTTCTAGAATTTTTAAAAACCTATTTTCTTGGTTATATTTCCTATTAAGGCTTAACAAGATCATTCCATACATGGGCTGTAACAGGAAATAAAAGGTGCAAAACAACCACAAATTATTTATGAGACCACAGGGACTGTGTCTTCTCAGACATGCCTGCCAGCTCACAACTGAGGAAAGGCAAAACTCAGTCTGAACCTAGAAGTAAAAATCTCACCTGTAAATTTAGTTGTCCCCTAGTTAAGATGAAACAAAATGACACCAGTTAGTTATACATGGACTGAAAAACAGACTGCACAGAATATAGCTGTGAGATCTATTTACGGAACACGTTAGGGGTTGGCGTGATCCAAAACCCTAACAAACACATCATGTAACTTCACATGCTGCTGAACAACCACAGTGAGTGCCAGCAATCAAGTTAGCTGAAAAAATTTTGACAAAACGTTTTTGTCATTTTCAGTTCCCAGAAAAGAGCTTTATTTCAGTGAAATATCTTTATGCCAATTACATTCCCCTGGAACAAAAAATACAATGAGAAAGCAGACTTTTTTTGCTACTTTAGACATTCGTATGTCCTCCACACTTGTGGCTGCAAGGCTTACAAGCCAATACTCCAAATCAGCCAAGTACCGATATTCTCAGAAGATTTCTTTATCACTAAATAAAATAGGGGTCACTGACCAGGTTCAAGCCTTAATCTCTTGGCTGCTTAACTGTGAGCTCACTCACTGATACAGTTTTGGGCTCCTCTGCTGCTTCTGTACCTCTTCTTTGAAGGGAACTAGATTAAAGCCAACTGAATGGGGCAGTTAGCATCATCTCACCAGCCTACTTTTACATAGAAATATAGTCCCACTCTGAGTTCTCTAAAGTAAACAATGTCTAGTTTATCATCTTATATCCATTACTGTGACAACTACAAAAGTCAACAAGAGGTAAAAAGGAGTTGATTAATCTGTGGCAAAGAAAAATCCCTCTTCAGAGTACAGAAAAACTCTGTTGGCTACATCTGTAACACTAAATGATATGGGCTAGGGCACAGTTCTCTGACCATGACAGCAAACTGATGTCAAAAGCAGATTTTATGCTCTCTTTCCTCTCTGCCCCCGCAGGACGGTCTCCCTCCTACAGTCCTAGCCACAGGCTATGCCCTGAACCATATCCAGAATTTATGCCAGCAGTGGCTTAACCCAATTTCTGAGAGGTAGAGTACCACCTTCTGCTATATGCATCAGATCTTCTTAAAGTCCTTCCTCTCTCCAAGTATTTAAGCATATGTTTAACGGTGTAAAAAAAATTGAGAAGTTCTTTTTTATTTCTTAAAATAAAGAACATATTCAAGCATTCTGCTGAGCCACAGCCTAAATCCCTAAGGACCCTGGCACTTGGTTCATCCAGAAATCACTCCTTTCCCTGCTGTCACAGCTGAGGTTGCAGCTGTCAGCACTGATGCTCAGCTGCCTGCCATTGGCAGTGGAGGTTTCTCAGCTCTGAGCCTTTGGCCAAATGACCATCAGAATGGGAATGGATTGGGCTCACTGTCATTGCAGGCAATCAGAAGCTCAGCAAAATGCAGTATGTGTACGTGTGCATGTTTATATATGTATGTACATATGGGATCTTGCTTGTCTGATGGATTTGTAGCCTGTATAGGTCAGATGTGCTTTTGTGAGTAACAATATATTTTGCTTTCATGATATAATATAAAAATATTGCTTTCTCTGTCCAAACCTAGTGTCCGCTTAAGGCAATCGAAAATTACTCATTCATTTAAAAAGATCTATCCTGTTACCTATGCAGATCCATAGATTATTTTAATCACAGTTACTATATAAGACAGTATATTACAGATTTTTTATCATCTGATTTCTCATGAAATCACATTTTAGGAAAAGTTTTTTAAATTGCTGCTCTAATTATTCAGTGAATTTTGAGAATTAAAATAAAGTTTACCAATCATGTTACTCCAGTTAGCCCTCCTGACCATACTGCTATTTGCAATGTATAGCAAAATGAATATTCATTCTAATCTTGCTGGCCAGCTGGTGCAAGTACTAAATACCATTATTTCAGACAAGATGGAGCACCAAATTAATCCAAATATTCAGACAGCTTTGGCCTGGTAGAGGCTAATTTGTCTTTCAGTGCTAAAAATCAGAAATATGTTAGCAACAAGCATGCAAGTTGTTCATAAATTTTGCAAGTGACGTTTTACTGAAAAGGATGACCACGTAATTTGAAACAAATTCCTTGCTGTAATTACAAACATAGTATTTTTAAAGTGATCTCCATTTAAATGCATTTACCCAAAGTACTGGAGATCTGGTAGAATAATTTCATAGTTTTATTTAGAGCACTCACCATTCTAGTCTTTGTACAAATGACCCTGCATGAAAATCATATTACTTGATGATATGATCACTGCCTGCATATGAACAAAACTCTACTATAAACAGCCCTGTGCTACTCAGGCTTCTCATTTTCCTTCTTCCCCACTTAGGTTTTCTCCTTTTTCTCTTGTCAGCATCATATTCCAATCTTCTGCCTTAAAAAGACTACAGTTGCCTCTAGCATCAGTTAGTCTGAGAGTCTGTACTGAAGATGGGAAAACACTTCTCAAGTCACACAAAACAGGAAGGTCTCCTACAGATACAGGAACCTAGGGCTAAGACAGCACCATAATAATGAATTCCCATTCAAGTTTGAAAGACTGCATAAGAGTATTGTGTCGTTTTGTATTAACCATGCTCTAGTTAAAGATATCCCTGCCTACTGCAGGGGGGGGTTGGACTACATGACCTTTAAAGGTCTCTTCCAACCCAAATGTTCTATGGAAGGCTTGGAAGACACACAAAACCACCAAAATACATGCAGTCCTGCCCATGATGTACTATGATTGCAGGACAGGCTATGTCACACACATTGTATACGCTTCCTTGTTGTTATTATTTCTCATGACCATCTCTTGTGACCACTGTCACAGGATACTGTGTCACAGGATACATAGTTGACTACTATGGCTATTCTTATACATGGTGTTAGTATTAATAATGCTACTTGAGAAGCAGTATGTGATTGTGCTATTGAATATGGTGAATGTCATAGTTATAATGAAAGGTGGAAGAAATGAAGTTGTGTCTCTATGGGTAACTTTGTTGTTACCCAGTCCTAACACAAGTTCAGAAATGTTCTTTTTCTCTCATTACAGAGGACTTAACAAATAAACGATGCCCCATCAAGCCTTGACCGTTTCCCTAACTGCCATTGCTTTTGCAGTCACAAAAGGAGTGTTCTCAATTCTTTTCATAAAAACAAGCAAAGCCTCTCATGCACCTAGAAGAAATTTAATTTGATAGTCTTGAGTCTTATTCAATAGTCTTGTGCCTTTCTTCAGCTATAAGGATTTAAAAGAAAATAGAGGATCTCTGTCAGATCAGAGTTTATCTGTTTCAGTTATGAAGGCCATTCTGCACAGTGAAACAGGACACTTCTGACATGCAAAACTCAATTTTCAGTCTTAATTACTGAAGGTGCAGCAATCACCCCTGACCCTCATGGAAGAAGTCTCTGCTGTTCTTTGGTCTTATGATCTGCAGCAGGCACATGGAACAGAATGAAAACTTATATTCAAGCTGTTGCTGACAGTTCTGACAGTCAGGGTAAATAAATAATTTGGAACTTCACTCCCATTTAAGACAACGATTTAAAATATTAAATTGCTTTAGAATAGAATTTCACTTAGGTTGCAGAGCAGATCACAAAATTCCCATTTTCTTCCCCAAATAGCTGGGAGTTTGTGTTTGGTTTTTTTACTTAGTGATACTGACAACTCACATATCTTCATTAAGACTTACAATGCCTCTTTGATACATCATTTACCCATACTACAAAAAGCAGACACACATAACAAGACATTCTCTCTGTATTTTGACTTTCTTCTCAGTGCAAAGACACCATAACCCAAAGGCACAATTAAATTTCTTCCAGTGTTTTCCACTCCTTGCCTATCTGCAAAATACAAGAAGTGCACAACACTCCAGTTTGTCAGCAGCTGAGAAAGGGGCAAAAGGGGTTCCTCACACTCCTCTGCCTGGCTGGGACACACATGGCCATGGTCTAGTTGTAACAAGTTTGCATGTTATTACTTACATAGCTTAATTTATAATCCCATAAAACACAATAGGTAAATATGTTCCTTTCTAATTAGGGAAGATAATGTTGTATCAGAGATGTGGAAAAAATCTGAATAAACACACTGAGCCTCTAGCAAAGATAGTAATACTTATGTGTTATGTAATTACTTTAAATACCTGTATAATCAAACACACACTCATTCTTTTTTTATGTATTCTGTTCTGCAGTGTAGTCTGTTGCTTTCAGATGATCCTGTAGAATAGGAAAAGAATGAATGTTTTCCATTTTCACCAAGAGATATAATAACACATCATATGTATAGTAAAGTGTTCTTCTGTAAAAGTAGAAGGTTAGATTTCAGAGAAAGTTTGTGAAGGTGTGTATCTCTGCTATGGTCATATTTCTTATTATTTTAATTTACCTGTTTATTTTCACTAACCAGGACTTTGAAACATGCTTGATTAATCCAGCTTCAGATATCTCTGTCCCTCTAGAACATAATTATTTGATGAAGTAATCAAAATGTATCCAGAAAGGAAGCAAGAGCTCTACAACATACTACATCGTTTTACACACCTTCCAGAGGAGGCCCTCAGCTTTTCTAGTTCTTCCAGGCTAATGTATTCAGCCTGGTGTAAACCGCGTCCTTTACAAAAAGTTATCATCGCTTGAAGGATACTGAACTGTGGAGAAAATGTGCAATCATCCTAATGCAGTTCACTGTTTCAAGAGGCAACTCATCTTCCAGTGCTTGAAAGGATAGACTCTACATTCATGTGATTGTTTTGAGGTATCCACACTAGCAGAGCATCTCTAAAATAAACTGGGGAAAAAGCCCTCAATCTGCTCCACCTTGTCAAGTTCTGTGTGAAGAACAGAATGCTCTTCTACTGAAGTGTGTTCTGAGTTCACTGCAAGATAATGAAATCCAGGTCTCAACATAAGGAAAATGGGCAAGTATCACAGCTGTGGGGATTAAATTTAAGTTTCTTGCCCACTATTCTGTGCCTCTTTCCTACCTGTATACTCATGATTTTTGTCAGGGAAGTGAGACCCCTGTCTCTAAGTGCACTCCACACAGCCACTTGTGCCTTACGCTCACTTCATTGAAAGTTAAATAGCAACCGGAACGCATAATCTGGAACACAGACTTCACTGCAACACAAACCTAGCTAAAGTCACGGGCCATCATGACTGTATTCAGATGCTGGCATGACATGAATAGGCTTTAGTTAAAGACTTCTTGAAAAGTGAAGTAGGAATCAATATTCCCAACCAATTCAACTCGGCCGAGAGGACCATGGCTTGATTTTTCATAACGAGTATGCTCAAGTCATCGGTCGTTCTTGGTTAACTGCAGCAGGAATCACCAGGCTGACTAAAACACAGAAACAACTCCCTTCACAGCCTGTACTAGATTACAGTTTTTTGTGGTATGCAGTAAATGTGCATCTCTATTGCCCACAGTGTCCCAGCTGCACAGACAGCTTTACAACATTACTTCAAAGCATTGTCATCTTCACATGTATGTTGTAATATCTGATAAATTAATACTAGGAAATAGGCTGTAACTGGAAGAACAGTCAATACAGGAATAAATTGCTTTAGACAGGTTAAGAGGTCTCCATCACCAGAGGTGCGTAAAAGCAGGTTAGGTATGTCTGTCACAAGTAGTTGCTTTTGCCTTGAGGAGGCTTCAGCAAGTTTTCTACAAATCTTTTTTTTAGGATTCTAAAATGCTATTACAACTCCCAAATGTATGAACATGGAAACAAAAACAGTGTGTGAAAATGCTTGACTTTCTGTTACAAATACACAAACAAGCTTGAGAGAAATAAGGGAAACTTTTCTTTACTTCACATGTGAAGAGTAAGTTCTATTTTATCAAATGGTTATAAGTAACTTATATATGGGGTTTTTTGCTGAAAACCTGAAATCTTCCCCCCAGATTAAAATCTTTAATATTTTTTCTGATGTAAGTTACCAAATGGTGCATTTAGAAATTACACAAGACATGGCACAAGTTTTTTATAATGTCACCGAGTCTGGAACCAGATAATACACAACATGGATGATTACAATTTGGTCTGAAGTATAAATGTGAATTAGTAAGTTTTTGAATTCTGATATAAAAGCTGATTTATTAATTTTTTTACAGAATAATGTTTTTGTAAGAACACCCCGTTATACTGTTTGTAGAACTCAACAGCCTGTTTAAATTCAGGCAAAAACTAA
Source organism: Actenoides lindsayi (assembly GCA_025331215.1). Lineage (NCBI taxonomy): Eukaryota > Metazoa > Chordata > Aves > Coraciiformes > Alcedinidae > Actenoides > Actenoides lindsayi. Next base: position 41,163 of record WTSP01016742.1, on the reverse strand, counting down.
ACATGGAATGTGTAATTGTAAAGTCATTATGTGTTCTCTATACCAATTCAGTGAAGACTTTCCCACACATGCTGGTCCCACCTGAGTATCAGCAGTTGAAATATCTTAGTGATATTCAGCTTCAAGTAAACATGCAGATAAACCTCCAAATTTGTATCCTAAACCACAATGAACAGGGTCAGTAGTTAAACTTAAATGATACCTTTAAAACACTATTCCTATTTTCATGAAACATCTGCCTTCATATTCTGTTTTCATTACCCAGCTTACTTTATACAAGTAGCTAGAAGAATTATTTTATCTTTTTTTTATTCTAATACCCAATCCAGAAGAACCAGAGAAATACAGTAGGACTCTGCTCACACTTGCTTTGATTATAATTGGCAGTTCTCAATTACCTCATCTCTTTATCATGGAACTGGAAGGATCCTTAAACTAGCCAATTCTTTGTTAATTCAAGCTGCTTCATGTCACAAAGCACCGAGGAATGAAGTGTATCTCTTCATCTGAGTACATGCATAGGTGTAAATGCCCAACTATGCCCATTTTATTTACATGTTTGCAAAGAAAAAAAAAATATTTCCAACAACAGAGCAAAAGCAAGGTGAAAATTGGCTTAAGAAGCATGAGTCAATCCCTCAAAACAGTGCCATTGATACAATAGGATGCACTTTACTAAGAGAGAAGTTACCTTTGTAACGACTGACAAAAAACAAAACAAAAAGACATTCAGAAAATAAGTAGGTAATAATTGGTGAGAACACAGAAGGTTACCTTAATAATTTCCACTGACACCATTTAAGGAAGCTTATAAAGACATTCCAGTTGGAGGCAGAGTAATCAATAAGGGGGTTGACCACTCCTTCAGTTATCTGGGATCAGAGTCTTCCCAGTGATACATGTTTCATACTCAAGAAAAATGTGAAATCATCTGAACTCTGAAACATGCACTCTGAAAATGAGCAGTCTTCAGCTACTTCCTTAAACCAAATAATGACTTTGCTTGTACTTAAGGTTCAAATCAAAGTTGTGGATAGTAAACTGTGCCTGTCAAACTCCACTGAAGTATAAATATGACTAAGTTTTGCAGATTACATCTACATAAAATATCAAAGCTGTGAGGTCACAAGAAAAATAGCAAAACAAATTATGACAAGTGGACCTAAATGACTGAGAGAGTTTTATGACTGAATATGTGGAAACATAACCTCAAAGAGTATGTTGCATAGTTACTCTGTAAAGCTTTTGCTGTTACTCCAAATAATTTCCTTCTCCTTTTTCCTGGTCAACTCTTGACCAGAAAATAGAAAATCTTATCAAAGAAAAAATTCTTGCAGGAGAGGGTCCAGAGAGGATCCCATTTTTCTGGTGCTCATGAACACGATCAGTTTTGCAGTGAAAAACATCAGAACCTTCTAGGCCCCTCTACAGTGAAAAGATTGAATAGACATCAGCTACACCACTTCAGTTCCTTTTCCTTCTGTTTTTATCCAATCTAAAGGCATAAGATAAATGATTAAGTAACCACTAAAATGCATTTTAAATAGGCCTATGACTTGTGCTTCCTTCTTCACAGTGGGATCCCACTGACTTGCAGAAAAGGGATGAATGCCCTACTGAGGTAAACTAACCAGGGCAGTTCCATTAAATGAAAATGACATGAGCTACAATACCATGTCTCAAACATGTCTGCACAGCTTTACATTAATGTTATTATGAGTGTGCATATGCTAGGGTCTCCCACAGTCTAAAGAATAATTTAGACTGGCACAATCTAATAAAAAGTAACTTTAGATCAAAGTTCATAAAGAGACAGTCAGATCTCTTTCTCCTTTTAGAGACACTTTTCCTGCAAATGAGGAAGCCATGCTGAAATAAGCACAAAATGAAAAAGCATTGGAATGCCAATCAGCCAGTAAGGAGCAGCAAATACGAGTTCTGAATACTCAGGAAGCCTTTTAACTGACAACCCCAATGCTGTAATCTCAGTGCCACTATATCTTTTTCAGTGTAAAATATGCTATCTAAAGTGTGCCGTGTACCTGAGCTACTGGAAAAGTCATTAGCTCAAGATTTGTTTCCATAACATGTTAGTTTCAGGCTTTGCTGTTTTCATATAGTGTCACTTGTCTATGGATCAACAGGACAAAACCACTTAGAATGGTTTCACCTAATATCTAATACACAGAAAATACATCCATAGGGAAAACAAGCAGTACAGATAGGAAGCAGCAAGACATGTTTATAAGGGAAATGATCCATATGAACTCTGAGTCCAACTATTTTTCATTACTACTTAATCTGAGGGGGGCTTGAATTATTCCCAAGTGTCATATACTCAGAGCACAAATTCAATACAGAATTATTTCCTGGGTGCCATATTTTTTTAAAAGGGCCAATCCTATTTGTCCTGTAGAAAGTAGTCTTTATGTATTAACTGATTTTTGTATCCCATCTTACAAGGTGCTAAACATCTCAAGCTCAGTGGCCCAATAAAGTTGTCCTTGATGAGAGAGCATCAGCCCACAGGCTACCTAGAGGAGAATACAACGCTAGCCTACGCGGCTGTTCACACTGAGAAATAAGGAGATGGTTTTAAAAATAATTTTGGTCTCTATTACAATCAAAGAACTACTTTTAAAATCTATCTTGCAAAAAGACCATCTCCACAGTTAATGAAGTCCACTCCTTCATTCAGACAGAAGGCAGCGAAGAGGAACAGAGGCAAACAGAAATAAATCAGAACAGAGGGTAAGTTCAAGCACAGCACAGCAAGATGGAAACTGGGTAAAAAAAAAAAACCAAACCAAAAAAAAATAAAAAAAAAAAAAAAAGAAAGAAGACCTATTCTGTCTTTAGTGAAGTATACTGATGTCTCTAAAGGATGTCTAATCAAGTAAGAAGAAATGTGAAGGAAGGAAATATTGGTCAGCACTGGTTCAAATGTGAAATGGTACCACTAAGCAAAGGCAGAAAGCTCTAGTTTGGAAACATGTAGCATCAAAACAAGAAACAAAGAAAGAACTATGTGAAATCAGAAGGTTTCACCACAGGTGAAAGCAAGTCCATTATTTTAGTAGTTGACTCACTGGAGTATTTATCTGCTCTTCACAAATATGGCTAATAACCTATTTTTTTTCCTTTTAAAAAAAAAACTAGTAAGGTTTTTCAGTGGAAACAATTTAGGCCAAAGATGGGTATTAAAAGAGCCTAATAGTGCCAGGTATGGTACTGGCATTAGCTTATTATTGTTTGATGTGCACGTTTTCCATCACCTCATTGGTAATAAGAAGGTAACTATATATTATACCAGAAAAATATAGGCAGATTTCCAATTGTTAACTGTGAATAACTTTGGGAAGATTTCTGCTTTCACTAGCATTCGGGTTTGTGTCTGAGTTTCTTAATAGGTTCTGAGATCCTCTTACTAAAAACAGACAAAGAGACATTCCCCCTATGTCCACCCCAAGGACCACAACTCTCTGTCACACTACAGAAATGGATTTTTAAATAAAGGTCAAGGTAACATGTAGTGGAAACTATCTAGGGATTCTTCTCAGAATGGTTACAGCCGAAAAACTCCAAAGTTAGTAAAACTAGATACAAAATTTGGTAAGAGTAGCACCTTATTGATCAGTGCATGTGCTCCCTGTGTTCATTTGATTAAATATTTGTTGGCTGTGACAGGTACAAAAAGTTTTCCTACTTTGAAGACCAGTGAAAAAATGCTTGGCCACTTGCTGGTTGCCATATCCCAGAAGTATTATCTGTTGATTAATCTGGATATCTTTTATAAAATAATTGTTTGTGGTAATTAGGGCTTGGCCAGAAAGAACATCATTTGGTTTCCCATTTCCAGGACAACTATGCAGATTTAAATTGGACTAGTATTTGCTGACCCATACTTACATAGAGAAATACTGTCCAAAAAAATTCAGAAAGTTTTATTATACGAGAAAGAATGCACTTTGGTGGGACAGTTATCCACAATACTTCAGGTGTTTTCTGAAAGTGACCCCAAGAAATCCAAATGAACAGATGTATCTGAGTGACTGGGACAAAACTAATCAGTATTCAACACTTCTCCACTTCCACTCATACTGTATTGTTTAATTCTAGTCTCTTCCTCACTCTATTTTTCACTGAAGTCTTTTCACTGGGCTTGTATGCAGTATAACTCAAATCTTCCAATTTATGAACTCAGTATATGATATAGATCCTTTCCTGTATCAACTACACAGGATGCAATTTGTTACGGCCCCTTAGTATTTTATCTTAGTGCTTAATTATCTTAGTTTGCATATCTGCACCCTCTTTTCAACTGTCATGATCATCATTCAATCATTAGCTTGTGCAGTTGGTTACACCCTGTAATTATCAAACCGTATTCTCAGTGAAACACAGCATCCCGTGTGGGATTTCTTTATTCTTGTTTAACAGACAGGAAAAACAAACACACAAAAAAATAGGGAATCAGTAAAGAAGGACATTCTCTTTCTGTAATTTTAGTTGTGTTTCTGGTAAGAGTGTGAGAGACAATAGATTCAGATCACTGAATAGAATGTCTCATCTGTGGCACACAAGAGAACACTCCACTTCAGATTCAGAGCTTCCCTCTCTACATTGCCTAATGTGTCCCTCCTGCTCTAGTTCCTTCCCAGTATTTTTACCTCACTTGCATAGAGAAGCAGTAATCAACCCTTAAAAGACATGATGGAAGTGGATTAATTTCCTGTGGGAAGGGCTGTCTGCTTTTCATTTAGACAAAAGCACATGGTTACAATGACAGCTTTTACTTCCAGGTTTAAAGGGCAGTAGAGGAGACTGTAAACAGAATAACTGAGAATGCTCTGTGAACTTTCTATTGAGCAGAACACAAAATGGCTGCAAATGTCTGTAACAGTTCAAAACAGGCTTAAGCAATAGAACTACTCCATATGCATCAGGAATAAAATAATTCATTGTCTTAGTACATGAACTGAGGACCACCCTTTAAAGGACTCAGGTGACCAGAAGCAGATTTCAACAGAATTTAGGGATGACCTTCATCACATCAAACTCTACCCATATAAAAGTATCTTTCATGAGTTAATTATTTGCACTCTCTTGATATCATTTACAAAGACAAATAGACAATCATGAAGCGATCCATCCCATGACTATCTTAGAAAGGGATGAGCTTGAGTTCTGGAGGGCCAACTCTCTCTCCTATGGCTACAAAGGGATAGATGACTACCTTAGTTAATTATTGCCTTCCAGATGGGCACAGTGAGTTGATTCCTGTCCTTTACCTAAACCTGGAACGCCCCTGGGTTCCTGAAATTTCTATACTTGCCCAAGTCATCAAGTATGTATTTCATAGAATTCAAAATATCGGTAATCAGTTAAAAAGGTATTGCTGAAAGTGGTACAAAAATGAAGCATTCATTACCAAGTAGCAAGTGTAAGACAAGTCAGGCTTCTGTACGTAAACAGGGCTTCTATTCCAGGATCCCTACTGCTGTTTTTAAACCAGTTTTGTGCTAAATGTGGAAACAGTCTTGGAAACACGAACATGACCCCCATCTTCCCCATTTCTTAACATCTAGCCTATGCTGTACTGCACTGGATGTCACTCTGGTGACAAAAATAGCTTGTTTTTCCTTCCCTATTCAGAAATGCAACAGCAACTTCTTTAGAAAAACTGAGGCTAGGGCAACTAAAATCTCTGTGGATTGTTTTCGCCTCAAGGGATTTACATGACAGAAACTGGTTCACTCATAGCTAAAACCATTTCAGTCATGGAGGCTGCCTGAGCAAAATGATGGTGTGGTGCTAATCTACTTGCCTGAGGGCATGTGTCGACATCTCTGTGCAGCTGGATCTAATTGGACAGTCTGATATTGATAGCCTGGGAAAAGATGCTGCAGAATTAATAATCTACAGGGGCAGTGCTTCACCTCCACTGTTTCAAGTGTTCCCTGTGTGATGGAACTGAGCTTCTCCAGCAACACAGTCTACGGTAAAGGCGGTGTTCTTGTTCCAAAGGATCTCTGTATTGTTGAACCAGATAGTTTGGTAACACCCACTTAACTTTTCCCAGAGAATCCACATACCATTTCTGAAACGTCTGCAGCGACACATTTTCCTTATAAAGGATTAAACCTGAATTTAACTAAATTTTAAATAAATAAACAAGACCCATTTGTCTTTGCCAATAGATATCTTTTAAATAAATCTCTGCCTGACCCCAGTGACTGTCACTGTGCACAGCTGCAATTGGTCGGCCTATTCCACTACTGTTCTTGTGACTCAATACAGTGTACATTTCACTTCTATTCTCATCAAATACCTTTGTTGTCAATCTAAACTCTAATTTCTTTTCCCCAGTTACAGATTTTCTCACTAGTAGAGCCCCTTGGCATTAGTATTAATATCCAAATTATAAGCTGATGGTGGAAGAAGTCTTTAGTCATAAAAAATCTGCATCCAAGTTACCTCCATTATGAGATAAGAATAGCAATAAAAGCCAGAGACACATAGATGACATCTATGCTTGATGCAGTAGGAACTGGAATGCACAAGGCCATTCTTTAGGGACAGCCAAATCAAGCACAAATTCTAGTGCTGCCCAGCTAGCTGAAGGCTACTTGAATGACATTGTAGGCCCTACCGCAGACTGTCTATCTGAGACACACGTGGAATGTCAGATTTCTGAGGAAGGAGAGAAGGGGCTGGGATATATAACCTAACAAGTAAATATTGATGTAATATAGATCAAAGTTTTAATCTTTGATCAGTTTCTCAAGCTTTTGATTTTACAGGACTGAGTTCTACAGAACACCCTCTGTTCACATCCCACCCAACACCCACCATAAAACAATTCCAAGTCCACTAGCAGCTAACAAGCTTCATGAAGAGATTGGCAGCTTCTGCAGAGAACAAGAACATTCAGAGGGTTTCTTTTTCATGCAGAAAAAAAAATGCATTTAGAATAAATAGACAACAGCTGCACCCAAGTTTTATTAGAAGGCAGATTTGCCTACCTCTGCCTATTATAATCTTTCTGATATCTTTCTGTAAAACAGTAGCTAGTTATCAGTCTCTAAACACCACTAAGGACCAAGGTATGGGGTTTCCTAAGGAGTATTAAAGACAGTTCTAAGGTCTACCAGAAAAAAAGAAAAGCTATTTCTGTGCATGCTCTAAACTGCAGGATTCTCCAACCCCATGCCCTCATACTCAAATGCAGAATTCAGGTTGACCATAGACATTTCCCAGAATGGCTCTTATCTGCTAAAAAGGCCAGGCATCTGTGGGCCTAGAAAGTATTTGCAAGGCAATACAGAGCTACTTCAATCTCTGATCCGCTCAAGTTTTTCCAATGTGTTCTCCAATGAATCATATCTTGACACTCCCTTCACTTTTCAGTTATAATTGAAAGACCTAAGGGTCTGAGTTTGTTCTCACATGCATCAATATACTGACATAATTCCACCAGACTTAAAGTCATATTTATACCATGCCTTCTTACATCATTCTTGCCTTAGAGTAAATAGCAGCATACAAGAGTATTAATCAGAGTGGGGCACTGCAGTCCTGATTGGATTTGCTCGCTTACACAAAACCATAAAAATAGAATCATCAACTGAGACTTGTTTCAAATAAGTGCAAAGGTTGCCCTTTCTATAAAGGAAGGAACTGTGAAGATCTTTAGTCTGACTGAAAGCTGAAATGTCTTTGTTTCCATGCCTTGCTATTTTTATCACCATAGAACATAAAGCCAAGAGAAAAGGAAGGATGATTAAACACCCACTAGTGGAAATTCACGGATGCAAAGCATTTCTCACTTAGGATCTTAGCTGTCAGGACTTTTGCTAGACAAGGATGGTTTGCAGCAGCATACACCTGTCAACAGTTACAGAAGTTACTTTAAAGAAGTTTATCTGCATCCATCTGGAGAAGATAACTCATAGTCACAGAAATGCACATACCCTCACTCAACAAATACGATAGCACTGAACAACTCCGAAACCAAAATGATAGCCATAAAACTCTTTGTTTACATTTGCAGAAATATATGTTTTCCATAATAGCCTGAAGTTTGGGAGGCTGCAATGCCATATACCATCAGAGACAAGTGTGCAGCTCTCTCTGTGGATTTCTTGAGGCACACAATGCATCAGAGTTATAAGAGAATAAAGAAGCAGCAAAGAAATACAGCAAGAGGTAAAGTGGAGGAGAATAAGCCAAAGTACCGTTAAATCAGGCTTTCTAAGCATCAAATTGAGGGAGAGTGTGTTTCTCAGAGAACACAGCAGTGAACTCATTGTCAAGATTAATGAATTATATTCCCGGTTCCCATACTGATTGTGTAGCTTTGCTCAAATTACTGAATTTCCCTGTCCTGGATTTGACACAGCCACTAAAAAAAAATGAATAAAAGTCAGTTTTAGTTCATTGTTGGGTTGCTCTGAAATGCTCAGCTAAAGCCTACTGAACATGATTGTGCTTATAAACATCAGCAACTGGCCCAGCTGAAGCAATTGACTTCTATGGAAAAGATGAGCGGCTATAAAGCTTTGCCAGCCACTGAAGAAGACTCAATGCTGTAGAGCAAAAAGATTTAAACTTTCTACTTCTGTAGAAAAGTAAACATTGATAATGTCCACAAGATGGGAACAAAGCCTTAATGTGGTAGAAGGAGAAACTGGAGTTCTGTTCTGGGTTACAGCTGAATGTAGTTTTAGGAATGGGCTATTTTACAGATATTGTTTTTGCCTCAGTTTCTCTGTCTTAAATATGGATAGCTGTCTACCTACATTGGGGAAGAAGAGAAGAACAAGGACAACACTTCAGCTTCTCACTCCCTCTCTGCAAGTGTTTGTCTGCATAATGCTTCACTCTGCTTTCTTTTATGACAGAAGACAATGTATATCATTGCTGTGTAAAAGCCACAAACATATTTACTACTGCTACATATGTAGCACTCTTGGACTTGTAGGTGCTTACTTGGGCTTCCTCAAAACTAAGTCCAATTCTTTCACAGCATGATCCTACAAAGTGGCAAGTTTCTTTGTGTTCCAAGTCCACAGAGATTACACCAGAGGATGGGACCAATGTATTTTTTACTGCTTTGTTTCTTCCCAGATCAAAGCAGTCCTCACATTAACAACTTCACTACTTCACAGACACTTCTTTGAAGTTTGATATATTGCCATTTTCATTTACTTGCTTTTTCCCACTATGTGGACTTATAACAGAGTATCTGTCTGCACTAGTGTTCCCACTGAAGCCAATTTGGAATTAATCTCTCAAGTAAGAGCTCATGTCACAGTATCAAATGTTCTAGTCACTAACATAGTGCATCTGCTAAATTTGCATCATGCCATAAGATTGTAAATCTGCTTTATAAAAGCCCTGACATTTTTGCCTGTCAATATTTTCTCATTGCTCATGACATAGTTGTTCTTAAAACACTCTGTGAATCCTTTCTTTCTATATATACACCATAATTATGCAGGAATGTAAATTAGATTTAACACATGTAATTGCCATAATCATGTATTTGGGATTTATTTTTTTTTGTAACTTGGAACAAATCCTTTCCCCAGTTTTTCCTTGGCCCCAGCAAATACCCATACATCTTCAAGTAAATACACTAAAGGTCTAGCATATGCATCAGTAGACTCATCTTTGACCAAACTTTTAATATACTACTGGCTTTTCCTCTATAGCTATTCTACTCCAAAGCATCCTAACCTGTGCTACCAATGGGCATGCAATCTTCCACTCTTTGTGAAAGATATTCTAAAGGTTAAGTCAATTAAGGCTACCGAGTTTATATGAAGCAAAATTAGTCAGTGAATCATCATTTTTCATTTGCATATAGTGTTATTTCTACCTTCTAATTTAACCAAATATGCAATAAGGATGGCATTTACCTCACAAAAATGTAGACATTGCTGGTATATAGTTATGTTTGATGTCACCACCATGGGCAGTCTTTCCAGCCAAGTGAGAGACAGGACTGTTTGAGAATGATTAATCTGATCTATGGGATAGGTCTAATTTGGACAGTAAAATCCCATGCAGAGATAGAACCAAAAACTCAGTACTGTGTGCATAAGCAAAGAGTGAGTGCACAAGAGTCCCTCAAAGGGCTTCCTCTCAATTTAAAATGGGAAAAACTTATATAGGACAGTATTGAAAGAGAGGTCTTTGGTGGTTCCCACTTCTATTATTTGGCATACAGTGAATAAAATAGTGTGATAAAGTGAAAATGCTTTCCAGAAGCAATGTACATACAATGATAAACTATTAAGTTCACAGAACCGTATTTATTTATTATGTTTTATGATGATATATACCTTTCATTAGTAGTACTACTGCTATTGTTAATAATGATTACCAGCTATGACAATCTTCATATGGAGGGAAATGCTGGTGATGTGGAATGAAAAGGGTTGCAAAAGATCCTTCCAATCCCTGAATGTTTTCTGATTGTTTTTCCAGCTTGGTGAAAGGCATCCAGAGAGGACCTGCACATTATAGACTGGGGTGAAGCACCTGCCCAGTACATCTTTGCTGCAGTTCTGCCTTTCCTATAAGAAACACCATACTGCCGCACTGCCTAAAAAAGGGCAGGCCTAGGAAGGAAACCTTAATGTTTGTCTGATAGTTATTCCCTTTGTGAAATAAACTGATTCTTTCTGTAACAGAATATGTTCTGGCAAAACTGGAAGTCTGGGATACTTAATTATGTCAACACTCCATTTATCTAATGCCAACAATCAAAGACATTTATAAGGCAGCACAAATCATCTGTCCTACCTCAGTTGTTTACTTTAAGCAGTTGCCATCCCCAGATATTTCCCCTTTATCATAAACTTTGTTTCAAATGCTGTTTCTAAAGGCTTTAAAGACTCATCTATATCTGAAGCATTCTAATTTCACTGGAGATTTTTGAGTTTTCAGATTTTCTCAGATCAAGAGGGGAAAAATCATCTGCCAGAGTGAAAAGGCCAAGTTCTCTGTAAGTGAGAATTCCCGAGAGGGTGTTTTACGCTGTTACATTCTTGCTACAGTTGCCTGAAGATGCATCTAATATCAGATTTTTTTCAAATCCAATGCTAGTGTTTTCTTGATCATTCACTTCCCCTTTCCACAGGGCAGTACCAATCTGACAGGGAAAATCATGATGTGTGTTTATATAGTCTAATAGGAACTGTCAAAATAGTCACCAGACAATCAGTCATCTGTCTCTCATTTTCTGAAACATTTTATAACCCTTTGTGGACTTGTACAAGTTCCAGACAGATATGGCACAAGATACAGTTGATTTAGACTGTCATGTATTAACAATGAAAACCTTCAAGGACTTCTTCTTTGCCTCATTATGAAACAGAAGCAAAAGTGCATGGCAGGGAGAACACTAAACATGAATAGACGCCATTTTTTTAGAGTTTAAACAGTCTGAACAGCTCATACAGCTCACTTGCCCAGAGGTGCTAAACAGATTTAAAGTACAGTATTGTTCTGCTGTATCGCTGACCTATCTGTTCTCTCAGGGATTGTTTCAGAATTTCTCTGCCATTCTATCACACTGTTCTCATTGCCCAGCAGACTGCTCCCTTTCTGTCCTGAAATTCCCAGATAGAAACCTTGCATGTGGCTTACGGCAAGAAGCAGCATCTGTCATGATTTGCATGTGCTGCACATGTCGTTTGAGAACATGGCTGTGTGTCCCCAGGATTCTGAGATATGCTCATTGTGTTAGCAGATGATACAGGAATAGTGGGGTGGTCTTGTGCACATGCTGTACTTCTAGTCAGAGTTTCCAGATGCCCAAAGCCTTGGTTCAGAAGAACTGCTGAACACTGAATGAAGACAGTGTTTCCCACCACTTGCACTTTTGAAGTACTGGGGAAAGAGGAACTCAGGTATTTTTTTCTTTGAACTCTGCTGAAGATTCTGATTGGTCAAGTCCCTTTATTTCCCTTTGTGGCAGATGTGGCTCAAAAGCACTCTGAATATTGCTTATCTGGTCAAGGAAACGGAAGAAAGAGAGTAACTAAATGTTACCAGAAAGTACTGATCAGTATGACTAAGAAAACCATGACAGATGATTCTGTTAGCAAAAATTGTCATAGTTATGCAAAACTTCAGCAAATCGCCACAATAAGGGAACATAGACCTAAACAAGGAATCACGTTTATAATCAGTTCATGGAGAAATCCAGCAGAATTTTCCTGTGCACAAAGAAGAGGCCTTCACTTTGAAGCACAATAACATCTTGTTTATATTGAAAGATAACCTCTTAATTATATTGACAGAAGAAAATAGACCTCTTTTGAAACCTTTCGAGAGTCACTTGGATAGAAGGAATTGCTTTAGACTAAGGCAGTAAAATACTTTTGAACACAATAAACTCTAAAAACAGCTGATCACCACATCTGTTTTTCCAAGCTCTAACTGCCTATGCACATACAGCCAGGAGTCCTCTCTACAGTAGTACACAGCCTCTGACTTCAAAATTTCTGATCTAAAACCCATTCAAGTCTAAAAGTCTTCCCATTAACTTTCAAAGGCACAAGAATATTGACAAGAGCAAAAGAAACGTGAAGGCTCTGTAAAGAATTAGACAGAGAGTGTGGATTGTCCCAGGTTGTGTGTTATCTCTGAACAGAACTCCCATCTGAAAACATGGAGAGTCAGAGTGACTTAAAGGAACACCAGTCCTGCTTTTATGTTCTACCTGTATTCCACTGTTTCATATGGATCTATAATCTACGACTACTTTTAAGTCCAAGATCAAAGGTTTCCTCTTCAGCTTAGTTTGCAGAGAACATGCCTACACTGAATAAGGATTCCTTAAGGGAAATGTAAACCGCTATGATTGGGAATAGTCTCCACACCACTTAAGTATTTATTGTGCTGTTACAGGTAACTCCTGTTGTTAACTTTTTGACCCTCTGCTGCTGAGGAAACTGCTGTCTTGTTCTTCCAAGGTGAAAGGAATTGCATCTTTATAGACCATTAACTGAAACAAGACCAAGTGCTACAAGGCTGATTTCTTTGGTGTGCTGAGCAAGGAAGAAGAACGGGCAGAGATATTGATATCTCTTGATAGATCTCTTTAGCACCACATCTAAAGTTCCTTTTGAAGTCAAAGGAGACACTTTGACTTCTTTAACTTGAAGTAAGCCTTTAGTTTAGCCTCATATAAAATGGACCAGCTTCTCAATTTTGGAAAGAGCTGCTAGAACCAATGAAGGGAAAGCATCTATCAGGTGGTGTGAATTTTGTTTAAGCTCATTCAGCTTTGAAAGCTTCTGAGAATGAAATACTGGCAAGACTGATCACTGTAAATCACAGTTTGATTATTCAGGACACAGAGTCTTATGCATATCCAGACAGAAACAGCTCAAGATTCATGGTCCCTGTACTAGTGACTACACTATCTGAGATCCCATCTGATTTAATTTTTAACTTACCCTAACTCTCAACAAGTATACTGGAAAACTGCTCATGCACATTTTTGAGTTCTGCAGTGATGCTCATCACCACTACTATCAGAAATCACTTTCAGTGACTTGCATAAGGTAATTTAAAATGCTTAACTTTCACACAGATCACAGGAAAAGAGGACAGATGTAGATGTCTCTGCCATAAATTCACTACGCAAGAAGAGAATCTGTCTTCCCCTTTTGTTGATTTTCCACTTGTTTTTCCAAAGTATAGTAATGGAGCTAGAGTAAGAGCAGTATAAAACACCCTTTCCTATGTGTGAATACCTGGTGAAATGCATTTGAGAGAAGTTACTATCAGTAGCAGCATTCTGGAGTACCTCATTCAAGGACTGTCGAAAAGAATCAGCCCAGATAGAATCGGTCCACAAAGTTACAAAGATGACCAATCTAAGACCAAAGATTTTCCCCAAAACAGAATATGCATTCTTTATTAATTTATCCTGATGTGCCAGTTGCTGCTGTTGCATAGTGTGCTGGTTTTAGCTGGGACGGAGTTAATTTTCTTCACAGTAAGTGGTATGGGGCTATGTGTTGAATCTGTGCTGGAAACAACATTGATAATGCAGAGATGGTTTTGTTAGAGCTGAGCAGTGCTTACACACAGTCAAGGCCTTTTCTGCTCCTCACCCCACCAGCGAGCAGGCTGGGGGTGCACAAGAAGTTGGGAGGGGGCACAGTGGGATAGCTGACCCAAACTGACCAAAGGGATATTCCATACCCTGTGATGCTCAGTGTACGAAGCTGGAGGAAGAAGAAGGAAGGGGGTACATTTGGTGTAATACCATTTGCCTTCTCAAGTAACCATTATGCATGATGGACCCTTGCTTTCCTAGAGATGGCTGAAAACCTGTTTAATGATGGGAAGTGATGAATGAATTCCTTGCTTTGCTTTGCTTGTGCACATCTTTTATTTTACCTATTAAACTGTCTTGATCTCAACCCATAAGTTTTCTCACTTTTACTCTTCCAATTCTCTTTCCCATCCCACCAGAGGGGAAGTGAGTGGCCAGGTGATGCTTAGTTGCCAGCTGGGGTTAAATCAGGACACATAGTTAGGATATTAGATAACAGCATGATAGTCAAAACTCCCATTCTCATCAAGGCTTTGATAAGGTTGTCAGCAACATCCTTAGTCCTGTCCAAATGTAAAATACACCTTTGGCCTCTCTTCAGGATAGGGCTTTCTGCCAAACTCATGCCTTGCTTCTTTCAGTGTTTAGGAATCTTCTCAGGATAAAGTCCTTTGGAAAGGGCATGTTTCATGGATTTAGAGAATCTCAGCCCATATGTGCAATCTCAAGAAATTAGCATTAGCCACCAAAGTGAGACAATCTGGAACATCTCATGCTATCTCCATAAACACTGAACGTTGAGCACCTCCATGGTACAACCTGATCCAAACTTGGTTTTGGAACCACCTGTTTCAATTGCCTACACCAAGCATCCATGAGGGCTGTGTGCCTCAAACTCCTAAACTTACAGGAAAAAAATCTATGCCACAAGTATTATCTGAGTCAGCCAAAATTTACATGTAAGTGAGTTTAGTTTTGCTTATTTTTGTGGATTAGCCCATGCCCTTTCTGACATTTCTTATGAAAATGGGAGGAAATACATCACATGTGGTTTAGTCCTTGACTTTTCCCTGTTCTACTGCATAGTTATACATGAGAGATGATTATATTCCAACTCCTTGCATAGAAATGGCATTTCTTTCAACATTTCTAGACAGACAATAATAGCTTTGAAGGAATGTTTTACTTTAGCTGTTGAGATACAGGAAAGCAGATTGCAAGTGAATGGTAAGAAAAAGGATTCTACAGTAATGCTACAATCTGAAATGGTCCTGAATAAAAATCAATAATGAAATGCTAGAAATGCTGCCTAGACCATGAACTGAAGAGATACAAATAAAACAAACAAACAAACAAAAAATAGGGAATCTGGGAAAAATAAAATACACGTTTGAAATACATTTTAAATTAACTTTCTCAGGGAAAGAGTTTTGGTTTTGTTCTGATGGAACCAAGTTTATCAGGTTGCTGTGGGAATCAATTGTATAACAGCCATAATAAAGAGCTTGAGAAAGACCCAAATAAATATTTGAAGTAACACTATTGTTTCTTTCGGGATAGACAGCAGTGGACTATCCAATTCTATGATTTGTCCATTGAGACTTCTGTGGCCAGAATTCTACAATTCTATACTATTTTTCCCCTCTTGCAATGCAAAATCCTTTAGAAATATTTCAATGCTGAAATGCTTAGACAGTCATAGATTTGTACAGCCTCAGTTGTTCCTTTCAACCTTATTTTAAACCTATAAGTCAAACGGAAATATTTGCAAGTACACAACTGGCCTGAGCACTGCACACCTTTTTTCCACCTTTGAAATAATGAGTCAGAGAGTTAAAGCTTTTTAAGAGGAAACATGCCAAAATTGTATTCTCCAGTTTTGGCACAAAGCTACTCTGCCAAATTGAAAAGAACCAAAGATGACTGGTTAGGATCATTGGCTTTACCTTTTGGAGAATTGCTGCTTGGGGATTGAGCTAAGAAGTTTAGGTGACTGAATTCTCCTCTCAGTTAGACCAATGCAATTGCAATTGAAGGGAAAACACAGACTGATATCTTATAGCTGTTCTTACTCAAAAACCGATCATTTTCACAGCAGAACTTGCTTATTGTTCTGGATTCAGAAGGCAGGTTGCATTCAAAAAGCTACATGTACCTTCCATATGATATTCAGAGTGATGGAGATCAAACTACAAAAGCAGAGAGAGAACATAATTGAGTAGTGGGATTTTTGGCATAGCCTAAGGATATTCTTATTACTTTCCCTACAACCTTACTTCCACAGCTTACAAAGGAGCAGTGTCCTGGAGACAGAGCTCGTTGTAAACTAAGAGTGAAATGTTACACAGACTATCTAATGTGATGTAAAAGAGATTCATAGAGGAACCAGTGTAAAAGTTGGTATTTGTTAGAGAACCATGGAAGCTGGAATTAATTAAAGATATTCTTTGAGAAACTAGTGTTCCAGGATGGTTTCAAACTGAGCTATTAAATGGTGAGGCCTCAGTATGGAACTTTGGTTAAAGAAAACTGTAGGCAGATAGGAAGGGGTGAGAAAATAGTAAGGTTAAATGAAAGTGAGCTTGCTCAACCTAAGGAAGAGGAAGAAACATGATCAAAAGTGTTTCAGCATAAATGAAGCTGTTATAGTGGTAATCGATTGTTTGTGAACATTGGGGAATCAGTAAGGAAATCAACTTAAATTTTTAGTCACAAGGATTTTTATCCAATACTAAGGGGAAAAAATGTCAATAAAGTATGGCACCGGGATATCTAAAGAAAGTCTGTTTTCTTCCATTTGTCTCCAGTAGTTGAAAAGTTTGATCCTGCCTAAGTGGAGAAGCACAGACGAGATGGTCTCTCAAGGTCTCTCCAGGCCTGTATTTCCATGATTCCACATTCACACAGAATTCAGCCTTTAACAATGCATTTTTCAGGCCAAAAAGGAGCTATTCAGTCAGAAAAATCTCTAAATTCAGCAAGTGTCTCCTTGCTCCAGTGAATCATTTAATACTGATTTACATTTTAACCTTGCTATTGTTTCCATCCCTAGACGAGTGAAGCTGATGGAAAGTGTTTGCATCATTGAGCGAAACCCTTGTACTCCACACGTTTAGCTCATTCTCAGACAAATACACAAACCTTGGGAACGTTATGAATGAAGTGATCGAGAAGTAGATCCTAAAGATCTATCTTGTCTATAAAGTGCTGTAAATCTAGAGCTGCTTGGCTTTTCACTGTTCCAAGTGACTTTATTTCAGCTTGAAGAATTTAGACATTGAAACTCCTCTAAGGGGTATTTAGGAAAATTGCCATAGCTAATAGCTTTTACTATTTTCAATGTCTAATAATGTACCTCCCAAAATAGGCAGAAGATACATGGCACCTCCTTACAATGACCTTATAAACAAATGTTCAGTAACACATAATGAGAAAGTAATGAGATGGGACTGAGCAGAGAAGAAAGGAAAGGTGAAATATTATTAAGACTATGTATGACTACCTAATAAAAGCTCCTACATGGGCTGATGGGCTGAAAAAGTATTCTCAGGGGAGGAGTTAAATGCCTATATTTCTGCATTCTATTTAGTGTAAATAACCAGCTGGCATTTTGCTGAATTTCAGTCATTCTTGTTATTTATAAGCTGCAGCTGAAAACATTGTTGGTGTTTTTGTGTTTGTGTGTTTTTCTTCTCTTAGTCCTTCAATATTCTAAATTAAGCAATTAGTTTTTTACAGTTGGGGTTTCACTTTATATTTTATTCATAGTAAATGTATATCCATAAATACACAATGCATGCACACACGGAAGGAGAAAATCCTTTTACCAAGACGTTAATGACTTCTGTTTGCAAAAGATAATTTTGCTAGAGCCCTGGTACCTTCTCAAATCTTAGCAGGTGGACCCTAATAGTTGAATGTAAAACTTGTTATCGTATAAAATTTCTATTACCATCAACGTACGAAAAGGGTTTAGAGAAAGAAAACCGGTTAGGATGATGAGTGTCTGGTTAGCTGTAATACAATCCCATTAAATCCTACTGCTCCGTTGCTGTACTGATGCCATCCCGTTCACTCCCACTGCACGTGCAGCCCTCGTGGAAGGAATGATGGCAATCTATATAGACCAGCTCGGGAGGAGAAGCAGGCACTTTTTTTGATGACAAACCACAAAAAAGAAACAACCCTCGGCTTCATTGCCAGAAATGGGAGACGAAGGATTTGTTGTACTGTGCTCCCCCACCCCACAACAACTAATGAGGAAGCTTAAAAGGCAGAAAATCTCTCTTGCTAATTGCAATGTTGGTAATAAGAAGTGCATCGCAATAAGGATCCTTTCCCCTCCTACCAATCTAATTATGAAAAGTTCAAGAAATCATCCGAATGTGCAAAATTCACAACAGAAATAAGAGAAGCAACTCAGAGCTAAAGAAATGCAATAACATACTCTTTCTGACTAGGAGAGTCATGTTTTGCTCCCATGTAATGGAGCCTCAACTTCCAGAGCTGCTGACATTCCATAAAATCTATCCCCCCCCCGCCATCAATATGTAGGTTAAGTACCCTCCATTCTACTAAACATGTTAATCATGCTTGCAGTTTCAGTCCTGGAATTATTCACATTTATATCAGTTTTATATCCCCAGTCAGTGCAGGCAAAAC
Source organism: Actenoides lindsayi (assembly GCA_025331215.1). Lineage (NCBI taxonomy): Eukaryota > Metazoa > Chordata > Aves > Coraciiformes > Alcedinidae > Actenoides > Actenoides lindsayi. Next base: position 22,418 of record WTSP01016742.1, on the reverse strand, counting down.
TTTGAAGATCCAGTTTTACACTTGGATATCTCCTAGCTTAATTAGTGTACAGGGTAAAGCAAATATAAACCACATTCATTTAGCAGTATGAGTGCCACAATTAACCTGGAAACAGATTCTCAAAACAGTCTCATCAGTACAAGTGGTAAATGAGGACTAAAGGCAGCCTAATAGTGGCTAACTTAGTGGCAGTTCTAGGAAGCTTGGAATACTAACAGAAAAATTCTTAGGCTGAGCCTGGATCGAGAAAAAGTCGATTTTGCTACCAAAAATAAAAATAATAATAATAAAAAAAAATTACTTTTCCAAGAAGGCCAAGTGACTTTTTGACCCCAAATAAGACTTTGTCTTATGTTTAGAACATTTTAATTCTTTTAATTTAAAAAATAACAAGACTGTTTTTCAGATGACCATACCTAATGAATTTGAAGACCACTCTTCAGTCAGTCCACACCAACTTGTATTTTGTTTAGTTAGCTATTTAACTGCAAACTTCACGAGCTATACCTTGCATCTGGAAAACCAACCCAACAAAGCTAAGAAACAAAAAGACAGTTTTCACAGCAGAGTAACCCCTATATAAATCTTAGTTAAAGCATATAATTTTGTGAAAAACAGAGTGCAATCTTGCTGAGACACACACTTGAGAAATACTGTAACGTATATAGAGACAGAGTCCTAAAGTAATCAGATGCAATGTTAAATTTAACAATTAGAAGTACTTCTCAGCAAAGTCAAATACAGATGTTGACATTGCATTTCAGTTTCTTGTTCAGGCAGATCTTGTTTATTCTTCCTGGGAGAAGGGGGTACAACCTAAGTAAGTTTTAAAAATTACAAGTGCATCTCCCACCAGACTCTCCAGTTCAAGAAGAGAACAAGTCTTGTGATTTTTCAGAACCAGCTCCCCTCTAATAATCTTTGTTGTCTACTTGGAGAGCTTGTTCAGGCAAAACTGGAGAACATAACATGTTCATTTGAGATTTCCTGATACTGTAGGCCTGGGAATTCTGGACAAGCTCTTCATGTGCATATCAACCCTTTCCGTATTTTCTTCTACAACCTCACCAAGTAGAGGTTAAGCTTTGTAAAACTCAACCTTTGAGAGCAGTACTTTTTGCACACTTTAGTCACTTGATAAATGAAGCCGCCTCTTCAGGTAGGAATTCTGGGTTTCTGTATTTGTGGAATAAGCATAACATTAGAGGGAGCAGAAAATATCCCAAAATGCAAACTGCTGTTTTGTCTTTCCTCTCTTCTCTCACCTTTCTTTACTAGAAACAAACACATTTAGCATCAAGCTAGTGTTACAGCAATAGGAGTGAAAAGGCTCTGGGCTTTCACAGTAAAGTGGAAAAAACCCTCCAACCACCAGTTTACAACTAATACTGCGGGGATCGTGAAAGTTTGACAATAAAACAAAGTCACATACAAAGAGTTAAGAAAATCTAGACTTTCTCATTTCAGCTCTTCTGGAAACAGAGCGGTCTGGTGTGACTTGTAGGATGCCTGGTATCAAACCACGAGAAACACTACAGTAGCTTCATTCAAACATAAATTTAGCTCCATATCTGAACTCAACCAGGCCAAAGAAAAAAATCGTAAAATATTCACTCTCTGTGTAGAAAGTGTAGAAAATGTGCCCAGCTTTGAGATAACCCATGCTTGAAAAGGACAAAGAAAACAATCACTCACTAGAGCGATAAGATTTCGCTCTTTGGAGATAGACTTATTAAGCCTCCATGCAGTGCCATGTTGATATGTCTCTGTTGCTTCAGGAACTCAGCTTAATATCGCTGCATGATGTTGTATCATGCAAGACATATCAGCTTATTTGGAGTTAACCTCAGGGATCTCTGATCTGCTTTGCATCATACAAATGTACCTCAAAAGCTGGCTGACAGAAGAATATTGTGCTGGAAAAAACTCGATCTGACAGAGTCAAAAGCTAAGATGTTCATTTATCTCATGTGGTCTCAGGGATGCATGTCTGCATTCCCATGGCTCCAGGCTGCCCATTTTCCTCTATGACTTGTGAGGCTCCTTGTGCTTTTAGAGTCCAGGGACTTGTGGCCTTAGACACTGCTTATTCCTGAAGGATTCTTGATTATCTCAGTTACGGGCTTGAGAGGTACAAGGCTTCTTTGAGGCTCTGGAAACTCTGCAGACAGGTAAGTCTTCATGCCACCTGGGCTGCCACGCTTGCCAGCTTATTGACTTTCATAGCTGAGTACTCGCAAGCCTCCTGCAAAATTAGGAGTCTAGGCAGGACAGAGAAAAATATCCCAAAATGACTTTTGCATTTTGCTCCTGCACATCAGTTTTCAAATTTGTACTCTGACCCTGATTTAGGTACCAGTTTGGGTTTTTCTGTTTTGTTTTGTGAGGTTTTTTTCCACAAGTCTGACATTTTCATGTAAAGGAACCAGCATAATCTTTCTTCTTTCTTCTCAATTTTCTGCACTACTTTCTCTCTGTTTCATGTCACCAGCTCAGACTTGTTCTGAGCCAAAGTACCCTCTGGGCTGAATCAGAGATAATAAACCAGTGCTCTTCTGGACTTATGCTTCCCTACCGTGAGGGCAAAAGAGGCATAACATGTTCAAGATGATTGTGTGTTTCTCTCAGCACTGTGTTTTTCTCTCAGTCCTGATTATAGAAGTATAAAGAACAATTACAAGTCAGGCCACATTCTTCCCCAAGTATAAAACCCTTGGATGGCTTTCAGCATATTTTAATTTATCAGCTTCATGAAGGAACATGGGGTATGTAAATGTGCTCATTTTTATTAGAAGTACTGGTCTGTATTGGGATTGCATCCTGCATTAGTTCTGCATCTCTGCAAGTATCTACTTGTAAAGATGATGATAAAACTTTTGATGATGATAAAACATCAAAACTTCTAAAAATGTTCTAATCATAACTATAAAACAGAGAAAAGTGGAAGGGAAAGGATTTTAAAAATATTTCTGCAGTGATCAAGCCACCCTGAGAGACAAGGTTATTGAAATGCTACAAGGATTGCACAACACTGAGTTTATTTTATTGCTGAAGAGCTGTTTAGGACCAATTGTCATAAATATTTATTTCCCTTAGACTTGTGGACTTCAACAGATGAGCTTACACGTGCTTCTGAGGATCTGAGTTTTATATGTCTCTGTGATAGACTTCTTTATAAAGTCTGCAAGTAGTATTAGTTATCTAGCATAATATTAGCTAGATTAGATGGAAGTGGAAGTAGGACTCCTCCAATCTGGCAAAAGTAAAAAAATTCTCATGGATACTAATCCCAGATCAAGCAGAGAGCCTGGCTCAGCAAAACTGATGTCTGGTAATTTGCTTATGTTCAGCCCTCTAAAACAGAAGCCTGAATAGAGGCAGTGAAATTGAAAACAAAAACAAAATCAACAACAAGAAACCCCAAGGGAAAAGGGAAAAGCAGGGAAAAGCAGGGAAAAGCAGGGAAAAGCAGGGAAAAGCAGGGAAAAGCAGGGAAAAGGGATTGGATTCTGGCTTGTAAAAAAAGCAGTGGATTTAAAAATACTACAAAATCAGACCAAGAATGGACTTTTTGTAAGACAAGTTCAACTGATAAGAAATACATCTCATTGTTTCTTTTTAGGAAATCAGGGGAGCTTTTCAACACAAAGATTGAATTGTTCAAGAAGGTACATGCAACAATTTAATCATTAGCTTGTTGTATTTGATAAGATTGATATATGGTCTTGTTTACAAAGACAAAAGAAATTCTCAGAATTTCAGCATATAATATTGACAGGGTTTTTTGAGTTTACTGATGTAAACAACACAGAAATGTCCACATTAAAACATGAATCATTGAATCCCATGACAGAAACAATTCTTTGCAGGAGACTATTTCCTCATGCTTATACCTACCCCATACTTTTTACAAGTGTCACTGTTTAAGAAAAGTTCTTAAAGTTTAAAACAAAAAAGTTCTTAAAAACTTCTTTAAGAAAACTGTTTAAACCTCTACATTCAATAGTTCTATCTCTGCAGCTCTATGGAAATGTTGCTGTAACACTAGAAACCATGACAACTGATTCTGGTTTCTGATTTTGTTATAAGTTACACTGTACCTAGGTTCATGAACCTTTCATACAAGACAGAGTTAATCAATAATTTCACAACCAAAACTTTCAAAAATATGTGTTTTGATAGAAAAATACTGCTTCATTTGATTCTTCATTTTAAAAAAGTAACATTATTACTCAAGTCATATTACTGTGCATTTTTAATTGTTGCCCAATAGCCCCACTATTTTTTGACAAGCAGGAAAACCACCAGATACAAAATAGCCTCAAGAAACAAATTCTGTAGACGTCTGGCCTTAATACACACCAACACCTAAACATGGGCCACATCTGTCACATAAACATATTGCTTTGAGCAGTCGGAATTTGTTCAATCAGTGGTTTTCATACGCAATTCCAACCTCCTCTAAGTCACCAGCACTTGGAAGTGAAGAGGTTTGAAGTTCCTCCCATTCTTTAGAACAGAACTATTTTACTTGTTGCTAAGACTTCCTAAAATACCAATATTACCACATGCTGGGGAAGTGCACTAAACATCAAGCTGTTACCTGAACTAGTACCACCTTTCCTTTTCATTGTGCTTTTGAGGATGGAATGCCCTGACAAGTCACAGTTTAGGACTGTTAATCCTGACAATTTAAGAGTTCCCTGCTCCTGAAAACAGAGGCAGAATTTCAAGTATTGTATTAGCCCTGTTAAGCAATTCTCCTGTCATTATGTTTGTAATTACAGTCTTTCACTTCTGAATTACATCCTTTTGATCTGAATGGGAACAAACCTAAAAAAGTTATCTGGAACAGGCGACTGCCACAAGTCCTTAGTCTGAGGCACAGGCAGAACCACTCTCAGAAGAGACAGTTTTTCCTAATTCATTGCTAAATGCTGACTACCATAATTTACTGTATCAATTATTACGTTAGCGCTTTAGTAGCAAAACAGAAAGAAAAGACTAATTATTGAGCTGAGAAGAATCAAATCCCAGCAGAATAAACTTTAGAATGACTTTGGTTGCATTCTGACAATCTCTTCTCTCCTGGAATCTTTTGCCACTGATGGATACTAGAAGCAAAATTTGAGTAGACAACCACTGTCTTTGATCAGTCATGACCAATACAACACTTTATCTTTGGTTGGGAAGAAGCTGCAGTTACCAAGAAATTTTTAATGTTCCCAGACTCTCTAAGCCCAAGTTTTTCAGTCAGAACCACAAAGTTTTATTATTATTATCTTCATTTTCTGAAGGGAATGTTTGTTCTGAAAATAATATTGAAGATTGTAAGATCGATGCATACATAAATACTTACATTCTGACACATCATTTGATAAAAGACCAAAATGCTTTAGTCAGAATAGAACCATTCTTTTTATCACAGTGCAGACTTTAAAATAGTTTCATCTCTGTTGCTCAATGATGGATATATTCTACCAGCTCTCATCTCTGACTATGCTTCTTCCTTTCCTATTTTTCTTTCAACTTTGATCTTACTGTCATTTCTACTGTTCACAAACTTTGTTTTCAGTCCTGGAGATTGCTACCTCTCTTTTTTTTTTTTGTAAATCCTCTTCTAACTCACTTTCAGCTAACAGCAGTTCTGCAGCTGTCATTTGCTTCATCAGGAGAAAGCAGGTGAACCTGAAGTTCACCTGCATTCTAGTGCTTGGGAGTTACAGAGTTGATATCTCTGCCAAATACCAGCTGAGTGAACTTCAGAAGTAGATTAAGATCAACTCACTGAGAACAGCCCATTAATTTGGCTTACCAATTTGAGACATGTCACATTTAATTTTAAGATTTTAACAATGCGGGCACACTGATATCTCCAGTTGAACTCGGTGGGGAATGCATGTGCTCAGTAACTCCATTAGTTATTATTATAATACATTTCTATTGTTTGGGTTTGGTTTTTTTTGTTGAGATAATGAGCAGCTGCTGCCTGTGAATCCATATAGGCTTTATGCACAAGTGAGAAACCAACATATGTCAAACTATTAAATGCAATCCAGCACAACTTAGTGCAAAGGTAGCTTGTAAGTATTCCTGAGGAGTCCCAACTCCTAAAAGAAGTACAGACAACTGCCAGCTTCCAGAGGATACCAGAAAATTACCTTAGCAAATAGAAAGGGAAGGACCTTGATTTTATATGAAATACATATATTTTTAATATCATAGGCTTGGTTAATGTATCTGTGTCTTGTTGAAAAATAGAGAACGTAAAAAAGCTTCTTGTCTGTATTTCACTTACCCTGGTGTAGGATAGAGCTGGACACCTCTTCCTTTGCCACTGACTTCCAAGTTAGATTGAGTGTTGTCTGTGATCTTGGTACGGCAGCAATGAAGCTCTCCCATGGGTCTCTACCACCTCATGCCCTAAAAAGGCAAATGTTGTAGCAAAATTAATTAGTTCCTTCAGGGAAATACAAACAATAGGGTGAAATTCTGGATCTACTGTAACCAAAGTTTTACTACTGACTTATCTGTAAAGATCAAGTCTTCTCTTAGATTCTGTATAACCTTTATCTTTACAGGTTAGAGGTTCAGCCTGTCCACCAGAACCCAAAAGTACAAACAAGAGGTGAGAATGAATATGATACTGCCCCTTGGATATATTTGGGAAGGAAGGCAAGAACTGTGTTGCTCATTTTGAAAGGCTCTTTGAAATAACTTTGAGGAGTGCACCTGTTATGTTACTTCATGCACTCCATAATGGATTTATGGGTTTAAAAGCAACATATTAGCCTTGTATTTAAAAATAAGCCCATATTTTTAATCCTTTGTCTAGACAGTGGTTGCAAAAAGCCCATTCTATTTTCAGTTATCCCAAAATTCAGAGGTGCATTTCTTATAAAATATTAATGGCAATGACTTCAACACTGCTCTGGAGTATCAGTAGGGACAGCTTCTAATTACCAGGCCTATTTGGAGTTCATCTATTGACCAACATTTTACCTTAGCCTCTTCTCACTCTAGCTTTACCTCATTGATCCTGGTCTTGACATCTTCTAGGGCTTTATAATTTTATCCTTTATTTTTATGGTTACCTTGAAGGTGTTTATAGACTTTGATCGTGTCCCCCCTTTGATCGTGTCTTCTCCCAGTCATATATTAGTTTAGCTCCCTGCATGTTAGCTCATATATCTCATGTTATTATCTGTGCAGCATATTTTTGTTGCCCTTCTTTGTATTTTCTCCCAATTGTTCTATGTGCTTCCATACTGGTAAGAACCAGGACAATACAGAATATGTAATACAGAAAAAACCGAGGCGTTTTTTCTCCAAGTGCTATGTAAAGCAAACTAATGACTGAATAAACCCTAAACATTATTTTTGCTATCACACTATTGCTTGAGAGCTTGATACTGCAAACCATAGCTTTAAACAGGCCCAACTCAGCTCTGGAATCTATTTTAGTCAAATCACAAGAGCATTTTGTGGGGCTGAAACCTCCACTTTTTCTTGTATTTTTCTGTGGCCAAGTAATTTTACCTCTGTATCTTTCACTCACAGAATTCAGAGTAGTTTTCATCTGGCTTCTCACATTGCTGTATTTCAAAAGCAAAGCAGAATACAAAGAAATTGTTTCAATTTGAATTCACACCTTTTAAACACATGTCTAGAGCACTGGCTTTTATGTTCACTAGTCCACTGCTCTAAATTATCAATATTAACATCAGCTTTGATTTTAAATTCAAGAGAAATAAAGTCAGGCTCTGGGACTGGGTGACACCCTGTGGGTAAACCAGGACTCCTCTAATGCTAATGGCAACTGAAACTGCCCTTCTTTTACTGGCCTTATTCCTGTTAGATCTTTGCCTGCCACACTGACGTGCCTTTCAATAACACACGATTACTTCACTGCTTTTGTATAAAGCTGCTACCTATGAATGCTCTCTTCACTACCTTCTTATATAGCTTGTGCTTATATAGACTGCTTTTATCCTGTTAACCTTTCATACAGTTTCCCAGCTCCACTTAGCATTACAGCTTGAAAATCTTGCACCTCCTGCATAGAATTTTATCCCTTGAATAGTCCTGCTAGTTTCATGAAGTGAAGCACTATTCAACCAGAGTGAAAAAAGATTAATTAATATTCCATATTATTTTTAATATTCTGATCAATTACAGCTGACATAAATCTTTTTATAAAATTCAAATACATTTTATGTTCAATGCAGACAGTAAAAGGGGTTTTTTTTATGTTTTCTAGAACAAAGTAATACCAGTGCTCTGACAACTTATCTGTACAAAATGATTACATGGTGAAGAACGCCATTTTGATTTCATTGCTTTATGTAAATAATCCAATTATGTAATTAAACAAAGCCTAGTTAACTAGGGCTAAAACACATGCAATCAAATGGTGCACTTATTAGGTAGAATTTTAGTATGTCATCTCTCTCACAAGCATAATTAGGATTCAGAATAAATCTGTAAGTACATAGAATTCTTGGATTTGAGGATAAACAAAAATCAGAGATGAGCCATCATAAATTTAATCATCAAAATTTATCATTTATACAGAGTAGGTTCATGAACTGGTTTGTAAAGAGTCCATTTCCAGGCCAGAGACTGATACTCTATCCTTTCTCCTCATGTGCCATGTTTAGAATGACATACTGAAGATACTTACGAATCTGCTTTGATATAATTTACAAGTCATCCCCCTTCATTTCTACAACTAGTGAATTCTGACGTTCTCTGGAGAACCCAGCTCCAATAAATATATTAGGCATATTTTTGTTTTATTTTGGACTCACAGGGACCAGTGAGAAACTTAAAATGAAAGAACTGAGGAGAGAACTCTCCCCATATGTTTTCAGCTTACACCAAAGACACAAGCCAGTTAAATCAGCTATCAAACCCTTTAGATATTTTCTGTCTTGCAATCTACAGTCAGGAAGCATCATAAGGATTCAAAACCCTGCAAGGCTGGTGGTTCTAGTTTGGTTTGATTTGGTTTTGGGTTTTTTTTTTCCAGTTTTATGGCTGCTTTTTGTCTTTTGATTAGAAAGGAAAACTAAACTGAGTAGTGCATGGGCCATAATTACAGGAGTAATCCACTTCATGTCAATGTCTCGCTGGTTTATCCATCACTAACAATGGAAAACACCCACAACACCCACTCAGGCAACCTACGGAAACGTTGCAAGTGCTTCTCTATAGCTGGGTTGGACCTTTCATGAGATTTAAGTCTCCCACTGCTCTTTTGTACTCTACCTTTTCCACACAAGTACATAAGTTCACTCCTGCCTATGTTTTTAATCAAATTCATGACCTTTAATTTCAGGTGGTTGATTTTTGTAAATCTCTTTTTTTTTTTTTTTTTGTGGTAATAACAAACCATTTAAAATAAATACTACCTAGGAAAGTAAACCTACTTGAGGTCATTAATATTATCTTCTGCTCAGCGGTGGGTCACCAAGGTTTGTTTCAGAACTAGCGAGGCCTAAAAATCCCTCCAAATAAAAATACGCACGATAAGCTAAGTAGGACCAAGCTGCCGAGGGACCTGTGCAGTCCTCAGCCCCGGGGACGACTCATTAACATTTTAAAGACGTTATTCAGGAACGAAACACGCGAGGCCAGCCCCGTGTGCGGCCAGGGGTGGGACCTCCGCTCAGCCTTACCGGGAAAAGCCGCGGGCCAGCTCCAGGTTCTCACTCGAAGCGACCTGGCACACCTACTGTGTTCGCCTCTCTCAAGGCCGGTGTCCAACCCGGCGAAAGGACGGGCTCCTGGACTGGGTTTAACCGGCAGGGCGGGCTGGAGCGCTGCAAGTCACCAGTGCCGCAGGCGGCCCTGCGCTCCGCGTCGCCGCCGGCCGCTCGCGTGCCGAAGCAGCAGCGAATCGGGGTAGGCCGCGTGGCTCTGCGCGGGCGCGGTGAGTCAGGGACCCCTCCGCAGGGCAGCGGGCCAGCAGCGCGGCGCGGCGGGCGGTAACCGCACCAGCCCGCCCGCCTCGTCGAAAGGGCGGAGAAGGACTGAGCGTGACGGTAAGTGGCAGCAAGGAGAACCGAGGTGGGGAGGGCGTGGAGGGGTGGACCGAAGGAGAGCCTGAGCGGGGCCCCGGAGACACACTCCATCCAAAAACACTGCCATAGATTGAGGGAGCCTCTCCCCCACCTTTGGGTGAGTGGTATCTTGGGGAGGTTTTCCCCTGATGAGTGAGTGTGTGCTCATTTTGGTTCATCTTTCCTTAAGGTTTAGGGATTAGTTGTATAGTAGTTAATTCCCAGCAGGCATCTGAACTTGTATTTGGTCAGAAGGAGTGCTGGGCAACTTTGGTTGCAATAAACCCCCATTTTGGGTAGTGGCTGCTGTTTGGTTTGTGGGTGCCTCCGTGACATCCCCCAAAAGAGATACTCCTGTGGAAATATCCAAAATGTGGACTTTGTAATGGATCAATATGCAGCCTGCTCTAATGCTCTTCTTGTTGTGTAGGTGTAAGGCTTGAACATCATAGGAAAGGTTCAGGACACAGTGATGTTAAAACTGATAATGTGTAGAGGTAAGAGTTGGATTCTGCAAATGATGTTTGTTCAACCTGATGTAATCATCTTGGTTTGCTCAGTGTCTTGGTGTGAGTTTTGTCGTGGCAGAAGATGAGTTTTGTAATAGATGCACGTTCAGTCTGTGAACAATGGTAAGACATTATTGAAAATGAAGAATTGTATTCCGAGTGTCAGTCAAGCATCTTTAGCAAATTGACGTTCTACCCATCCAGGTATCCTGTGGTTTGCTTCACTGCCACCAGGCCCTTCAGCTGATGCATCTGAATGTAGTAATCTGAGTTGATTCCTACTTAGCTTCCTCGACTGGAAGCTCTGGTGCTTTGAGATACATGTTACTTTTTGCAAGCTTGTTTAAAGTGTGTAGAAAGCCCCCACTTAAGGATTAACAATACAACACTTGGAAGATGAATAAACACACATTCATTTGAAATCAACTTTAAACCCAGCAGAGGTCAGCACTGTAGCCTGGAGCAAGGCTAAGGAGGTCTAAAGACACTAATTATTGTAGTCATGCAATTAAATAATGGAGACCTGACAGTGTGACTGATAAACAGCTAGAAAATGCATGAGCAGGGTGCCTGTCTTCCAGATGTCTGTAGAAGGTATCAGAGAGCAAACACACTGGCAGTATGTGCAGACCAAAATACTATTTAAAGATTTGTAGCATGAACTGAACACATGGTGTTGCTAATGACTGAAGCTTGTGTGCCTGTTGTGTATGGATGAAGTAATTAATCACTTTAAAATTACACAATGGGAGATTATAATTAATAAAAGAATACCTGATATAGTGTATGAGGGAGGGGAAACATAACTTGGGTTCTTTGAATTCAGGATGCCAGACTGTAGGAGTACTTTTTGATCACTTACAGGGATTTTTTGTCACTCCCTTTTACCCAGACACATTTTCACATAACTTTGGTGAACCTGTGCTCTGTTCCTTGGGCCATGATGCTTCCTCCTGCATTCTGGACCCTGAAATGCATCTGGCCACATTTTCATGGGAGGTCTGTGCTACAAAATGTATAGCCTTGTTTTTCCTTTGGGGAAGAGATGATCTCTTGCTGCGGGGCAGAGTGACCGTCCCTCCTTGTGTTGGCAAATAATACCGTGCATTCTCCCACAGAAATGGAGAGAATATTTGATGAATCAAAGCTTCAAAGAGTCAGTTTAATCTGTGCTCAGTTGTCTGGCACCATGTGTGGGTGTACAGTGGGAAGCTTGGTCTGTTGTTGTAATATAAATGGTAAAAATAATACAGAAAAGGACCAGGATTTTCCCAGATAAATAGGGGATTAGTGTTGGAGTTCCATCAGCAGTAATGAACTTTGATTTCAAGAGGCCTTGGATCAGCTCCTATATATACTGTCCTAAAGAGCCTTTTCAGTCATAATTTACAGTCATATTCCTATGCAAGGCAACAGTTTGAGCTCTTGATTTTCTTTGACACGGATTTGTAAATGGTTATCTGAATGACCCGCTTTCTGCCTGATGTAAGTCTTTCATAGTGCGTTCTAGAGTTCTCAATGCTTTCCTAAATGCCTTAAAGGATAAATATTTCTTTGGGGAGCATAGCAACAGCTTCTGCTTTTCCACTTTCCAGGAATTTAATAACCTTCAAATGCATAGACTTCTGAAAATGTCAAATTACGAGCAAAGGGAAAAGGACATGATACCTATTCAATTACAGACTTAGGATATGAGAGGAAGTGGGAGTTTGTCCCTTGGACTGCACAAGAAGGTTGATGGGATTGGTAAACTGAGCAGCGTTCGTGTGAATCGTTTGCCTGCTCTATGCTTTTCCAGAACATTACCTGTGTAACAGCTGAAGAGGGCTCATTAGCACGTAAAGCAATAGCACAGTGTCCATATTTGTTGCTGGTTTTGTTTCATTCTGCTTTCTCGTAGAAAGTAACCAAATCTGTTAAAGTACAACTGGGCAAGCCTTGCTATTTTTTTCGAATAAGGTTTTGTATGCATGTCAATTTTAAAACAAGGCTTGCGTCTTGCTGTCACTGCATGCTGTATCTAGCAAAATAGGGTCCTTCTACTAGTAGAGGTCTCAAAGTGCTACAACAATTAAAAAACAAACAAAATTAACAAACACAACAAAAAAAAAACCCCACCAAACAAAAAAGCTACTGCAAATGTTATTCAATCCAAGTCGCCCCCCTCTGCTGGTGGATGTATGTCTCCTGCTGCGTGTTCACTAGCAAAATCAAGCACCACACTAAGGAGCAACAACAGAAAATCCCTTTAAAACACTTAAAAGCAAGTACCTGCCACCTGAATTATACAAAATTCTCATTTAGGAAAAAAAAAACAACAAAACAAACCAATGCAAAAAATAGAATGGCCTCTCACGCAAGAAATAAGGCACTTCCAGAACACATTCCGCTCTAGAAAACCGGAGCAGAAATGGTCAATGTAAAATTATAACAAGCTCTTGACCTTCCCTGGCCCTTTCTGCATTTTCATGAAATGATGTAATTCATTATTTCCACTGATGTGTGCAGAGCAGTGGGCCAGCTTACTTTGTATTCATTTATTCAGTCCTGAGTAATCTGTGTTTAATAGAGTGCTGGAGTGTGTCAGAATGAACAATTAAACCAGACTGTTATAGAAGACAACTTGCCATTATTAGCAACATTAGTTGTATGTGTTTTATTTTTTTTAATAAAGAAGGTGTGTTGCAAGTTCAGTATATAATTCCAATATTAAAACTGTACAGTTGGGTTTTTTTATTTAAAATGGAAATTTCTCTCACACCCTTGAGACCATCGTACTTTGCATTGAGCTCTCCTTTGATTGATGAGGCAGGCTGTAATTTTTTGTCAAGTCTGTTCTGCAAGGATAAGCAGACTGGGAAGACTGAAGCAAGTACTAGGAGAGGAATGGGATGGAGAGATAGCTATCCCATCAGGAAGGTGCAGAGTTTTGGAAGGATATATTCTACAGTGGAGAAATTGAGTGGTTTTGCTGCCTTCTCAAAGGGACAAAAATGGCAGCCTGCTTCAGGGGTGATATGTTTGATAAATCCCTCTGCCTAGTGGGCAAAGAGAAAAATATCCAGGAGCATTTTTGAAGAGTGGGGCAGAATGCGTACAGGGAATCCCAAGGGGTCAAAAAGCCATGGAAAGAAAGGTCCAGTGAGAACTGTGAAAAAGTAGCACAGTGTGTATGACTTGGTACGTTCTCCTAGATGAAATCAGAACTCTTCCGGCCTGACCCACAAAATGCTAGAGGACTAAAGTCTTCCTGAATAGCTCTTCAGTTCAGCTGCTGGAAGCCTGTGCCTTTGGGGTAGAAATGCCTGAGTTGTGTGCTCGCTGAAACCTTAACGTTTCAGCAGTGTACTTACAACCTTGGATTATAGTGTTTGAATATACATATGAATATTATACAACTCTTGTGACAATTTTCCTTTTCTCATGAGGGAAGTGCAGAGATTTCCATAAATTCTATGAGAAGAAAGGGTCAGCAATTGAATTTAGATCAAGTAATAAGCCAGGTGAAGGGTCTGTGTGGTCCAGGTTTCAACTGCGCAAGCTGGATGTGCATGCAGGTGGCTTTGGGTGTATGTTTGTGTTACTGTCTGGTGTGATTCATCCTCCGTGCCTTCCTCACTTAGATAGTTACAGCAAAGCCATGTGTGCCAGCCTGTGCCACCCTCGCAACAGCTATCTTAGGAGCTTGGCTGGGTTGGGTGAGTTTTGCTGTTTTATAGCTGCTGTCAATCCTGAGCCACCAGAATGACATTGTACCCGAGTGTGTGCACTATCCTCCTGCCCCCTCAACGTGTGCCAAGGCAATGAAGAAGATCCTTCGAGACCTTCCCTTGCATTGCACCGCTGGCCAGATGAATAGCAGTAAGAGAATCTGCAAGTGTTTGGGGCCAGCCTCCCTATAAAGACACTCTCAGCATCCTTTGTACTCTCCAGTAAATCACGCCAGTGGCTTTTGGAAAACCTGGAGTGTCTCATCTTCCATTTTTCTTAACACAAGCTGCTGATGTGGGTCACACTGGGGAGTGCCGTGTCACGTGAATGAAGGTGAATGTGTGGAGGCAGACCCGATCACCTAAAGATCAGCCATTAGATGATACCTCGAGTAACCACGAACCACACACTGTCATTTCCATGCCCTCTAGGGTATCAAGAACTAATGAAGTTGCAATGCAAAGCAGTTTGGGAAGGTGGGGGTGGGTAAAGAACTGTGAGAACAAAACGTTTGAATGTTGAAGGCACCAAATCTAGAGCTGTTTGCCAACAGTTCCCTGCCCTGAGATATTCAGAAGGAAAGAGAAGATATTTTGTGTCAAAAAGCAGGTGACTAGAGGAAGTTCTAAGAGAGCCCTGTGATCCTGTGTCATCAGCTGTGCCTGTGTTTGCTCCTCAGTGCAATGAAGCCTTACAAAGTAGCAGCAGGAGTGGTGTCTGGTGTTGATGTGCTTATGCATGTAGCCAGCTAGGAGTTTTTAAGACTGCCAAATGAAATTCATTTTGCAATAATGAAGATTTTATCTGAGGTAACAAGGAACATCAGCTCAGTGTTTCAATTCAGAGGGATGACACAGATAAAGCAAGCCTGGAAGTAACAAAAACAGATAAACACGAGTAGGTCAAACCCGTTCTGTTAACAGTGAGATACAAAGTTAGGAGCAAGGAAGAGAAAAAGTGCAAAGTGCTTATCAGCACAGTGCTTAACATCTCATGCATAGAAATCCAAAGCCCTCACTCTTTTCCGTTGGCTCCAAGAAAGCTACAAAAGCCAGCACTGTAGAGGAAGTTACAAGATACATTTCATATTGTTGTTCAAACTGGGTCAGATATTGCAGAGGATTAGCAGCGGTGTGCTAGATGAGGTAATCGCCCTTCCACAATGACTCCCCCTGCCATTTTTGCTTTATTTCATTGCTGGTTCTTGCAACGTTTTTCACACATCAGAATCCTACAGGACCCAGTATTTTCTCTCAGTGGAAAATACTGCTTGTTGAATTATGTTGATGAACCAATTAGTACAGATTCTGTTTTACAACTGACCATAGTCGAACTGCAAATGTTTCTTTCCTAAGCTAAAGATGGTTCCTCCCTCCACCCAAAATGCACATTTGAATCCCTAGCAGCTCATCGACCATGGTGATGGCAGGAGTTTTAAGCAGATTGCTTTCAAGGTAAACAGCAACTTATTGTCTCATCTATTGTCCAGCAAAGATGAATTTACAATCAGCAGACTACATACTGCAAGCTAGAAAGACAAGAGCAATTAAGGGGTTTATAAGATGCTCATGTGTCTAGCAGATTAGCAACAGTTGTTTAGAGCAGGTGTTTTGTTAATTGTGATCTATTCAGAACTGCACTTTGTGTTTGAAATGACCCTTGAATGTCCACCTCACACCACTGAGATGTGAAGATGTTGTGCGCTGAAATGTGAAATAAAGCAAGGAGGGAGGGTGAGGGTGGCCCGAGACCTGTTCACCTATAATCAGTGCCAGTGTTGTCAGGGCAGATTTTTTTCTTATTCCCCAAATCTTCATTCTATTCTTAATCATTCTTTATGGCTTATTACTTACTGATTTTCAAAATGAGCTGAGTTGCTTTTAAGGAAGCTTGTAAAATAATTTTGAACTAAACTGTATGAGCCCAAAGGGTAAAAGTTACATGAGTTGGAGATGAGAAGCTCGTTGTTAATTTCTCTGTTTTTTTCAAAAGGTAAATAATTCCATATCTGAAGTAAATATTTACACACACACAGCCATCACATGTAGAAACACTTAGACTCCAGGTAAAAGGGATTTTAGACTGCTACAGTACAGAGCTCACAAGATTTCACAGAATGGTAGGGTTTGGAAGGGATCTCCTCTGGAGATGATCTAGTCCAGCCCCCCTACCAAAGCACATACACCTAGACCAGGTCACACAGGATCGCAGCCAGGTGGATTTTGAAAGTCTCTGGAGAAGAAGACTTCACAGCCTCTCTGGGCAGCCTGTTCCAGTGCTCCGTCACCCTCACAATAAAGAAGTTCTCCTTATGCTTAGGTGGAACTTCTTGTGTTGTAGTTTGTTCCCATTGCCCCATCTCCTGTCAGTGACTTGAGGCACACGATGTAGCAGACAGAATGCTGACACAGGTACTAGCAGGTTCTGTAGCTGATGGCACACGGTGACTAACAGTGAGAGTTACTTTAAAGGAAAAATGAGCCCAGAAGGGGCTGGTGATGCCCTCAGCTTCCACTGCGGCACATGGCTGCCGAGGCAGGTGCTGCTGGTGGATTTGCCCCACCGGCTGCCCCAGGGTGTCCAGAAGCTCAGGGGAGGGCAGGGGGTATCTGCCAGGTCCCAGCCCCCAGGCAGCAGCAGGAGAGCAGCCTGGTGGGGTGCTGCCCTGAGAGAGCCTCTGGGAAAGCCAGCCTGCCAGAGTGCCGAGGCAAGGCTCTTAGCAGTGCAAAGGCTGAGGAACAGCGAGACACCAAAAATCACAAGATAATTGCAGTTTAACTCATGAATTAAAACTGACTTCCAAAGCAGACTGCCTGAGAAAACTTGAGTTCACAAAGGAAGAAAGCCCTTCATATTTTGTCTTTTTCCACCCAGAATACTTTGATATGTCTCTTTCTGAATTGTGTCTTCAGACAAAATTTCCTTTTAAAAATAAATAAAACAGAGACAAAAAAAAAATAAATGCCTGGAATTTAATATTTATTCAGTCCCTGATTTTTTTTCCCATTTGTTTACTTTGTTGGCTGACAAACAAAGAAATCCATTTTTCACGCAGCTCTAGTACAATATTAATCACCCTGAGTACAAACAGCAGAGTCTAAGCCCATGTGTATTCATACTGTGTTGTGCTGCTTCATGCTTCTGCATACTGAGTAGTACCTACTCCAGAAGTAAAGAAAATGAGGCTGTGTGTGATTGAATGTTTGAATAAGGCTGGCAGTTTCAGGTCAGTTAGCTACTCTTGGGATCTCAGATATTAACATTGTTATTTTGGCCTAAAGAGATAAAAACAAAAGTTCTCTTTTAAATACATAAACCTTACTCCTTTTTTTTTTTTCCTCTTTTTTTCTCACAGGTTTTCGAACATGACTTCATGTGGCTGAGAGCTCACTGCAAGGTAAAGGAAGAGATACAGGTTATAACAAGGCAATACATGTGGAAAATGCAAAGCAGCTTTGATGTGCAGGCACATAAAGGTTTTACAGTCCAGAGGGTTCCTGGAAGTGTGCACAGCAAGGAGAAAGGTATATTGTCCTGCTAGGCTGCATTCTGATTATCAGGAAGGTTTTTCACCACAGTGCAGAACAGGAACGTCTTCAGGGTAAAAACAACCCAGTAGGGTTTAGCTTTTGAACTGCAAGATCTGATTTTCTACAAACACAGGCCACTCTATCCTTAAGCACTGAATCGCAAGCTAGGAAATTGAAAGCATCCAAATTTCCTTCTGTCACATGTTTCAATATTCAAATTTAGTAACTTTAATTACTAATTATCAGTAGTTTTGTCATGGTTTAAACCCATCTGGCAGCCAAACACCACGCCGCCTCTTGCTCACCATCCCCCTGCCCCGGGGAGCTGGGGGAGAGAATTGGAGGTGTGGAAGTAAGGAGACCCATAGGTTGAGATAGAAACAATTTAATAATTGGAAAAAAGTAAAATAATAATGATGATAATATTAATAATAATAGTATATACAGATGAGTGATGCACAATGCAGTTGCTCACCACTTACCAACTGAGGTCCAGCCCATTCCCAGCTAGCAATCCTGGAGGGGAGAATCCCAAAACTGCAGTCCTGGAAGAGAGAGATCCAAGAAGAGAAGAGCCAGCCTCCTGTCTACCCCGTATTTATATACTGAGGATGACGTTGTATGATATGGAATATTCCATTGGCCAGTTTGGGTCTGTCACTCTGGCTATGCTCCCTCCCAGCTTCTGGTGCACCTGCACACTAGCAAAGACATAGGAAGTTAAAAAGTCCTTGATGCCTTAGCAACAACTGAAAACATCAGTATATTATCAGCAGTCTTCTCATACCAAGTCCCATACTGAATCCAAAACACAGCACTATTCCAGCTGCTGAGAAGTGAGCTACTAAGAAGGAAAAATAAGGAGCTCTATCTGAGCTGAAAGCAGAACAAGTTTGTTGCTTTTTTCCAAGAAATCCCAAGAAGATGGGTAGGAGTCAGTGAGGAGAAATCTATTGCCAAAGAAATGGCCCAATTTACCACCCCGTTTCTGCAGGCCATCTCAAAATCTGAGATAACTTTCATTACTGAAAGCATAGTCTAAGGTCTGGACCATAAAGAGCAAAATTTTAGGCTCTGAGTTGCTTTTCACCTGTATGAAATATTCCTTCCAAGGTGTTTTTACAGCAACAGAAGAGGAGTGGAAGCTGTCCATACAAGTATTTGCTCAGATCCTTCGGTGTTCATACCATTAAGATTCAAAACAGTAAGAGGAGGAGAAGGGCTTCGTAAGACGTGTTATATCCAGTGCTTTGGTAAGATAAGTGCTTGCGACCATGGCAGTGATAGATGAATTGATGAATAAATGAATGCCTGTCAGAAAAATAGATGAGAGTCACACATCCATCAAAAACATCAGAGTGATGTGGCTACAGAGAAAGTTGCCAACTGTTCTCTAGTAACTGCCAGTGTTTGCACTTATGAGTATCTAATCCAGAGAAAATTGGTCTGCAATGAAAGGAGCTTAAGCTAAGTCCTGCCTAGATCATATGTCTGAATAAAACACGCTTGCAAAGCATCAAAGAAATTCTGCACCTTTCTGGATACATACTTTTCGTTGGCTTTAAATGGGCTTAGTTAAGGAGCGAATTTATGACAAACTTGCTCAAGCAAAACTCTTCAGCCTTTCAAACAGGAATATTCACAGTGTTGTGATAAGCTCCAGATGAAACCAAGCAGATCAAGAGTTAAAGGAAAGGCAGGGAATATATATCATGGTTGAGAGTCCACCTTTAAATCTGGAATGAAACTGAAGTAATAGTAAACCAGGTATTTGCCACAATTAAAAAAAAATAAAAGAGGAATTGTCTCTACTGTAAAGGACAATGAACAGTCATTTTAGAAGTTGAAATAAAGCAATACCTAAGTATTCTTGAATAACAGACTTTTCTCGAAAACGAGTCTCTTTTAGAGATAACAATAATGCCTCTTTTGTAAAAGGGCAGAGGAAAAGTGTTAATTAGTTACTGTGATGTCTCAGAGCTGCATTAGTGTAGCTGTTTATGGTTAGGGCTATGTCCACCATAGCTAGTATGTGAAGGCTGATGCTAAGAATAGATTAATACTAAGAGCAGTGGTTGTTTCAGAGAGCCTTCTGCTATCTAAATGTGAAACATTTCTGTTTATGTTATTCCTTTCTCTTCTAATAATCCAGAGGATTTGAGGCTCTGCCTTGGGCAATGGGATACGCATAAGGTCAACCAGCTGATGAGCAGTCTCAAGAGGCATCGTGCCTAAGGCTGTGGTTCGATGACACAGTAAATTCAGTTTTTGATCTTAAGATAGCTTCAAAAATGTCACAGCTATGTGAACTGGTATCAGCCACGCTGCTAGTTCAAGTTTGTTTAAAAATATTCAGACGGGTGAATTTGTGCATCAGACTTCACACTGCTTCAGATTCTGCCTGCCTGAAGCACTCTAGCTTTAATTGCTAGCTCAGGAGTGTGATCTCAAAGGCAGGTATCCTAGTTAAGGATCCAGTTTCACCTTACAGCGACCTCATAGTACCAAGAGGCTACTGCTCAAAGAATAGCTCTTCTTCCTCTCCAGTCAGCAGGTCACTCCCACTCCAAGCGTGACATGGGTATAGGACCACTATTTCCAGCACAAAGGCATCAGGACTGTGAGGCAGAGCCATAAAGCATATTCTGGCAACAGCCTGCAGTAGCATCAGTAGAACTGTAGTGTGGAACCACACCTTAAACTCAGCAGAAGGGCAGCAACACGTGTATGCTTGAATCACATTTCAAATGCTGCCCTAGTGGATCCAGGACGTTCAGTGTTGACAACTGCAGAACCATTGAAAAAACACCTCAGTGAGTCAGACTTCTTCCAGTGCATCGTCCTTGCTGCTGGCAGGGAGTCTTCATCAGTGCCTTGTCTAGCAATTAATTACTATCATGACTCTGCACTTTCTTCTTTTCACTGGTGACAGTGACTACCGCTGTCCTGACTGACGAACTTCTGCTGGAGAGAGAGAGAGAGAAAGTGAGCACCACTCTCTAAGTTAGAATCTGCTTCAAGCACCCACCTGAGCTGCTTCAGAAACACTTCATTAAAAACATAAACTTTTTAGCTCCCCAGTCTGTGTGTTAAAGCACATCCCAGAAGCTGTTTTTTTGTTTAACAATTACAGTAACTCTTTAGCGCCAAATTGCTCAAGCCTCTTCAATTCCTCCTCTTGGAGGAATTTATTAGTTTCTGAAGTCATGCCATTTGTTCACAAATATCATCCTGGTCTCTTGAATGCAGTTGCGAAGAGGCAAAATAAATAAATATGCCAGACTTCCTGTAGGTTCCACACACCCCCTTTCCACCCCCACCTTTCCTGATATTTATAAAATGTTGTAAAATTTTCAGGCAGGAAGAGTACAAAATACATTTACAGTATAGTTGTTTTAGTGATTACAAAAATATTGTTGCAATAGCAGTAAAGCAATAGACATGTAAATCTCCTCTGTGTATTTGGCATTCATTAAATTTAGTGGAGTGACAGCACTCTGCAAAATGCAGTATTTTCAAGGGAAGATCCAACACATACTGTTTCTAAGCCTGTTTCTTATGGCAAGTCACACTAAATTGTAAGTGGAGATTGATGAGAATTGTTGGAGAGCTGCTGGGTCACTCAGTCCTTTATTTTCCAAGAAGGGCACTTGTTACAGACAGTATCAGTTACAGTCCCTGCACCAGTGATTATTTTGGCCAGTATGCAAGCCCTGTGCTTCTTTACACATGTTGTGAAGACCCAAGCATCCTGCCTAAGGTTAACCAGCTGTCAAGTGGTCTTAGTGTCTGTTACTGTTGATATGACATCAGCAGTTTGCCTGTATCCTTTGCACTGGACGTTACTCACTGCTGCTCACTAGCAGCAAAAGTCATTTCTTGCAAGGAAGATTTCCAAGCAGTAGATTCCAGTGAACCATTGACTTGGTGTTTCATATTCATAGTGAGTGCTCAGTTGCTTCAGACATACTGTATTTGACTCCTCATAAGAAGATGGACCATCCTAAATTACAAAGAGAAATAATATGAGATGAACTGTGATAGAGCAAAAAAGGAATAATGAATATTTCTACTTCTGTGCAGATACACACACAGAAAATTAAACATTAGTGTTAATGTCACTCATATGACAGTTGCCTATTTGACTGCTATCACGGACTAAGGAGTTTTTAATTGTAGAGCTAAAAGTTTACCTCTCTAAGATTTTGAATCAATAGGCAGAATTTTACTTGCAAGACACTGGAGTTTACTTAATTTCATTCTTCCAAAGGAAGTAGAGGTTCATGGGAAAAGATGCACTAGGTCTGAAAATCCTGTCAGTGGGGTTGTGGGTGCACAAGGGAAACGTGGCTTTGGCTCTGCTTCATTTGGCCACCTGGTCAAAAGGCAGCTCCGGAGGCTAAGCCGGAAGGCTGTACAAAGCGTGCAACTGTTTTGAGCACAGAGTTGAGGTATTACTGGCTACACTGTTTATGGGTTCATATATTTTCATGTATATTCATATATATATGTTTATGGGTTGGTGCCGGTCTCTTCTCTCAGGTAATTAGTGACAGAACCAGAGGGAATGGCCTAAAGCTGAAACAAGGTAGGTTTAGACTAGA